>JAQFZC010004156.1:0-16800 GCA_034695205.1 Dicyrtoma fusca | reverse complement strand
TACTAGTTTTGACCGTTTTGAAAAAGTGTTGTTTACTAGTTTTGACCGTTTTGAAAAAGTTAATTTATAGAATTAAACACTTTTGAAAAGCATTCTTTCCATGGTTTGCCAGTTGAGAATAGGTTACTCTCTTACTACTCATTTAACTTTGACTAATTGCAATGCCCTCATTATGTGTGCAGGTAAAGACCGAGCCGCGGAGAAGTCCCTGCAGTGGCTTCGAGGAGAAGGTGCTGACATTCAGACAGAGCTGTCCGAGATTCAAAATTCCTACCAGTCTGCCAAGAAGGAGAATTCCGAGAGTTTGAAGATCTCAGATTTCAAGAAGCGTGCCTACTACCGCCCCACGCTCGTCTCCCTCGGACTCATGTTCCTCCAGCAGATGTGTGGGATCAACCCGGTTATTTTCTACACAGTATTTATCTTTCAAGTAGCAGGCTCCTCCGTAGACAACAATCTCTCGACGATCATCGTCGGAATCGTTAATTTTGCAGCCACCTTAGTCGCGAACGTCTTCATTGACAAATTAGGGAGGAAAGTCCTACTCGGCATCTCCGACATTGCCATGATCCTCAGTTTAACGGGACTGGGAACCTTCTTCTACTTCAAGGAGCAATTCCCTGAGAGCGTCGAGGGCTTCGGTTGGGTTCCCCTTGGGAGCTTTATGATTTTCGTCGTGGGCTTTAGTTTGGGAGCCGGTCCCATCCCATGGCTCATGTTGGGAGAGATTTTCCCCGGGAGGATTCGTGGGGCGGGTGGTGCTATTATGACAGCCTTCCACTGGATCCTCACCTTCATCGTGATTAAGGCTTTCCCGGCTTTCATTGCCAGATTCGGAACCTACACAGCCTTCTTTCTCTTTGAGGCCGTCTGTATATTCGGTCTCTTCTTCATCAAGTTCTACGTCCCTGAGACGAGGAATCGGAGTTTGGAGGAGATTGAGAGGAAACTTTTGCGCTCCTGTCGGAAGGGGAGGAAAGAGAAATCTAAATCTAAAGCTAAGTCCAGCCCAGCCTAAGATCCTTTTTCAAATTATTAACTTAGACATTTTTATTAAATTAAAAAAAAAAGAATATACCCTAGTATACATTTGTACATATACATACAGCGACAATGGTGACGTGGAGTTTATATATACCTAGGTAAAATGAAGGTAATTACATACTACAAGCATTATATGGCTCAACTCTTATTATATCGATAGAAAATCTATTAATTATATATTTAATTGTAATAGCTTAAACTATGACCATGTATTACACAATTTGTTCATGTATTATTCAGTAGTGTCAATCCCTGTACAGAAATGCAGAAGACGTCATTGTACTCGGTATTTGCGCACCTACTGTCCCTCATCCCACTAATTTAGAGTATAATGTAGGTTACAAAGGCGTCTCAAAGACGATGCCATGCTTAATAGGCGATAAAATATAGTAGCAAATTTATAAAATAGGTAACCAAGTACCTATGTATATGTACGGACGGTTGAGCAGTGGGATGTTTGTATGAATGTGACTTGATTTGCGGCTCTTTTTTTTTAAGAAAAAAAAACATTACCAATATCTATTAAGGTGATATAATATATTGTACTATTTGACTTGGCTCTAGAAACTAACTCGCTCGATATGATCCATTGAAGAAAAAAAAGCTCAATATATCTATCTACACACACACACACGTCCTTCCTAATTTATTCACGGACTATTATCGATAATAGCTATAGTACCTACCTACTTCAACTGTTTTTTGTTTTGAAGATAAATATTTTCTTGAGCCTTTTTTTTTCTCTCGTAAAAACTATAAGAAACTATGTGCCTACATACTTATTATAGGATTAAGAATGTTTGGCACACTTGCTTCGCTTGTGTCCGAGTAGTAGTTCAAAAGCTGTATGAGGTTCTTAGAGTAATTATAAAAATTTAATGTTAACACAAGAATTGTACCAATACTAATTATTGTAAAAAGAAACAAAAGTGTTGGAACGATGCAATGAGGAAAAATAGCTTATATTATGTAATAACTATTATGATTATATAGTTAAGAAACTACTACCAAGGTAAATATTTTTCCAGTTGATGTACAGCCAGGCATGGATACATTTCCGATAAGTATACACACACAAGACAAAGATTATTTCATTGCCATAATTATTAGGACGCGCTGCTGAAGTGATGTCAGCAGCTATCAGAATGTTAAAACACTTGTCGGCTGTATACCCATACCTATACGTATATACCTATGTACAGAACATTATATTACCATAACTATACCTACATTATTATACGATATGTATAGAAACTTTTTAACGGAAATAAATTAATTTTTTTAATATAAGATCACGTACAACTACTACATGCGGATGACGCCGTGCCTTTGAACTTGAACTCATTAACTCACACATTTATCATCTTGTTATATCTTATCATTAGCACTTTCCACATTACTCGAAAGCACGTACCTCGGTGCCTACTACATAATACATTTTTGTTGAAGGTTTAAGTGTCTCGGCATGCCACAGATGACAGAATTACATCAAAGTGTACCAGTAATCAGTAATCAGTATAGCAAGTTCACCTATATCACATCTGAAGAATGCCGACCGGCACGAAATAATTGAATGGAAGAAGAAATGCACTTAAAATGGCAAGAATCAAAGCTTTCAGATTCACTGTCACTGCCAAAGGTCGCAAGTACCTTTTTGAAACAGTAATATATTTAGTTTTGATGTTTTTGAAAAAGGGGGAATTTCTACTTTTGACCAATTGAAAACGGGAATTTCTAGTTTTCTGACCTTTTGAAAGGGTTATTTACTAGTTTTGGCTCTTTTGAAAAAGTGTTATTTACTAGTTTTGACCGTTTTGAAAAAGTGTCATTTACTAGTTTTTACTGTTTTGAAAAGGTGTTATTTACTAGTTTTAACCGTTTTGAAAAGGTAATATTTACTAGTTTTGAACGTTTTGAAAAAGTGTATTTACTAGTTTTGACCGTTTTGAAAAAGTGTTATTTACTAGTTTTGACAGTTTTGAAAAAGTTAATTTATAGAATTAAACACTTTTGTAAAGCATTCTTTCCATTCCATGGTTCCCCAGTTGCGAATAGGTTACCTAGAGTTTCATATTCAATATTCAACCAGTTTGAATATTTTAGAAAGCCCAAAAGCTCTCACTGGAAATACGAGGGGAAAAAACCCTCAGTGAGGTTTTTTTCCCTTCTACTAAGAAACAACTCAACAGGTACCAATTCATGGAATTCATTGTATCACTTTAGTTCAGACTTCAGACCCATGCATGCTATTTAAGTTTGAAATAAGGGCAATTTCTAAAACAAAATGTATTAATAGACTGGGCTCACATGAGAAATTTAACACTATCTTCAACAATAGGACCAAGTCAGCACATGGAATGGACAATAACCTCGATTAAGATAATAATAATGAGAATTGCAAATGCCCATTTAAATTGCGATGCGATAATTAAACGCGCTGAGAGATTATATTAATATCTTTACTGTCTTTACACCCGTAGTTTCATAATCACGGACGACCCACTGGATCCGTAATGGCTCTGCTTGTGTCCTAATTGTATACACATGACACATATTAAGCAAAACGATTTTCCGCAAGCCCTGCAATAAATTGCATGGAGAATGAGTAAATGACATCGAAGAGATGTATACCTACATGATATTGCTGTAATGTAATCTGTAGGTACATCTCAGACACACCATTAAAACTTAAATTATTCCATCCTTAAGTTATGGTTCCATTTCCATTAAAGTAGCTATTAGCACTAAATGACAGACAATGTAAGATATTTCACGTGATGGAATCCTCCTCCACAAATATATGAACATTACTTAGAAGTGTAGACACTGGTCATAAACTTTTATAGCAAACTATAAAACAGATATCCTCCTTGGAACTTACAATTAGTTTGGATACGTACTACTGTTTAACACATTTTAATATCGATGCATTATATAATTTATCTTCATCCCTTATAATTTTATGAAAGTGAGTTCATCTGGAAATGAATCACAGATTGACTTCTAATGATCAATCACATACAAGAAATAATTCAAAATGCACTTCTTGGAATTTGAAACTCACAGACAGTAGTACAGAAGAAGTGGACCACTTTTAAAAATAATAATTCATATGTAAACTCACTTCGACTTTCGAGTGTGACTTAGCAATATGTACTAATTAATAATAAGCTATTCTATATATAGTACTATTACCGCAAATGACAGCACATACGCCCTGGCGTATTAAAGTATAAACAAGCCGTTTTCAAAAAATTAAAAATTGAGGGTCATTATTAGAAAGAATTGACTTCTCTGAATTCTCCGATGCGTAATGAAAGTCAACGATAGTGACTGTACTAGTAAACTAGTAGCGTAAACTAGTGTGTACTAGTAAACTGTCAACTCTGCTCGTAGTATTGAATTGTGGTTAGTATTTAAAATGCAATTAGGTAGGTACTAATTTATGACCTTTGACACTAATTCCTAGGATCGGCTATGTCACACACTCACAAGTCGGGCAAATCAAATAAATTACGAAAATTACCAAATCCTTAACTTAATTTTATGTAATACGGTATTCTACAAGTAAATAGCTGTTTACTTACCCATTACTTGAACACGACAAATTGCGCACGTATCGCACTCCACATCCCAGCTCCACATGGCCACGGCATTCCACTTTTTCAAAGTAAACATTTTTTCATTTTTGTTGTTGTCCAGTTCGCTCGTTGGTCCGGAGCTCATTTCCACATCGTCACCTGTCATCTTCGATTCGGAGTGTGCTACCAACAGTTGACAGACAGTCTATTGAACCTTTAACGATCAACGATTTAAAACTTAATACTTCGCTGTCGACTTTGATTGTTGATGTTCGAGTAAACAGATGACAGAGCAAGAGAACTAGGTAGGTCCACGATTTGGATTAGGTTATAGGTCACAGGTATCTAAGACAGGCTCTAAAATCAAACAAAATCAATCTGCATTTCAAATTACAAATTAGGTAACAACCATAATAATTAGATGTGCTTAACATTGCATTGTTGTAAAAGGCAAAAGTCAGGTCAATGGAAGGAAACACTGTTTCAAGAATAAAATTATTAGCTTACAATTTTTGCTTTCTCAATTAAAAAATATTTAAAAAGTTCGATTTACCTTGATTTTGATGTTTTGCTACTTTTTAGGTACAATTCTACAAGAACTTCTGATTTCTACACTTCCACTAGTACGTCTAAAACCCATTTATGCAATAGAAAATTTGAATTTCCCTCACTTTTTGCACCATGAATAGTGCAACAGTGTTTAGCACCAGTCGTTGCACTATGTAATGAATTATTTGCCCTTTGTACCAGGTAAAATAGGTAACTGCACCAAAAGCCCAAGGTAAATCCGGTAAATGCGTCAAGTGCACCATGTAAATGTAGCAAAATGCACCTGGAAAATGCTCCTGGACTCTCTGGACCCTGGAAAATGCAACAGGTAAGTGAACAAGAAAATGCGCTAAGTTTGCGCTCTTGACGGCGCTGCCGTATATTTCCTTTTTATGCATAGAAGTATCTTAATTACCCGTATCCACCCCAATTAATACTATATGTAATAATATTGAAAGGTTCTTTTTTTTTTGAGAAATTGTCTCTTGAAAAGTGCATTTTTTGAGATATTGTCTCTTGAAACCTGCTTTTTTGAGAAATCGTCTTTTGAAAAGTGCTAGTTTTTGAAAATTGTCTTTTTAAAAGGGCTAGTTTTGAAAAATTGTGTTTTAAAAAAGTGTTATTTTCGAAAGATGTATTTTTGTAACCTGACATTTTTTGGAAAAATAGCCTAGCTTTTTAATAAGACTCTAACTGTAAGTGGAGTGCTAATGCCGATTCGTTGGTCATGGTTTCTTGTTCACAGGTTTTTTAAAATTTTTACTTCAGAAGAATCCTTTTTTGGGTGCCGAGTGGGGTGCGTTAAATTTTACGTTTTGAGCTGATTGAGTGCGAATGCAAATCATTCATTTTTGAGTTAGAATTCTGAGTAGAGTGAAAGTACCAAAATATTTTGAGTGCAGGGTCAGACTTACTAGGTAGTGAGTGCGAGTTCAGAACTCAATTTCAAATTGAGTGGAGTGTAGTGCGAGTGCGAGCGCCAATGGAATGGCCAGCTATGTGTAACATGCAATAAAGGCTTTTGACTTGACTTTCAAGTTCCAACATCCAACTTGTTCGTCACTTTTTACTTTCTTGTGTCCAATGTCCAATCGAGCCTTTTTGTAGTTAATTGTTTTGATTGTAATTAATGTGAAGTGTGAAGTGAACGAATGAAGGAAGGAAGTGTGATTAGTAATGTGAGACATCTTGAAACATCTCTTGGTCTTTCCTGTAGTCATTAGTACTCGGTCATCAGGTACGTTCAAAGTTTCACCAAAACTTTAATTAAAGTAGCTTCTTTTAAATTGGCTTTTAAATTGAATTCATTCTTAATTAACGATTAATTTCAATTTTCAGTTTGTGGTTTCCAATCGTGTCATGCCGTATGTTGTATGTAGTGTTAGTAAGTAATTGGTAATTACTGTAATTAGGAAGTGTATTGTGGTAACTGTCAAATTGTGGTCACTGCCATCAAAAATATTATGCCAGAATAAACACAAACAATGTCAAATGTTATAGGTAAAAAGGTCATCGTAGGTTAAAACTGGAAGTGTTTAAAGTAATTTTGCTAGCTTTGGCGTTGACAATTAAAAAAAATTGTGCCTAGAACATCTTAGTCTTTAGCATTTAGGGATTATATTCAATATTAATGATATTTAGTTATAATTATTGCATGCATAGGTACCATGAATGACGTATGGACGAATCTGGATACCCATTACTTACCCAGGTATATATTAAATGAAATCTTTTTTTTTCTATTTTTAGAATGGGAGGAGATCAAAGTTCTCTGAAATCGAAAAATACGGACGTCTTGGATGGTAATTTCAACCCTCACCACCCATCCCGTAATGGAAATCCTGATTTACGTTCCACTCCCGTGGATATGGGTGCGTCGGGTCAAGAACGAGAAAATTGTGATATTAAAGGTAAACATGTTTGTAGTGTTAATATTTCATTTCGACCGTCAACCCCTCAAATAATCAATAGGGACTCAAGTTTACTATTTATTTTTACATTTAGCTTAAATATTTAAATGTTGTAACACCTGCTAACTATCTCGTGCCTCGTAAGTACCTATCTCCTTGATTTGATTATTTTAGATACGGACAGCAACGGGAATAAAAGTAGGGAATCTCTTGAGAGCCCAGAATTTGGAAAACATCGGAGCACTTTAGTGGTGGTTAATTCTATCGAAAGTGACGAGTTTCCGGTTGAACTGGACCCATTATTTATACGCATTAATCAAATTCCGACGTTTCTACCTATACTTGATCAACCGACCAAAAAATTTCCGTGGTCCACGCCGAGTCCGGATCAGTCCTTGTCAAAATTACATAGGACAGCAGGGACAAGAATCGGTCAACTGTACAATGGCTACCTCAAAAAGCATACGCAATTAATTGCAAACGAACAAAATCGTCTTACAAAAAGAATAAAGGCAGTTAATGCGGATGTTAATTCTATGATGAAAGTATTCACAGCCCGTCAGCGACAGCATGCAAGCCAAGCACACAAATTCGGGACGGTTCCTGAAATCTGTCGTACTCTGTTAAAGTGCCAAACTACCTTACAGGATGCCCTTAAGACTGCAGAATTGTTAAACGACATGCTTCCACCTGATGACAAGTTAGAAACTTTTGTGTGGGGTAGTGACACGGACTTGGAAAGGTCATGCTCTTTAAATATTAATGTTACTGAAGAGAAACCTATTTCGGTGTCGCGCTATTCATGTTAGTAGCTTAGGTATATTTTCATACTCCTGATCTTCCATTGTTTCCGTCGCAGTCCTTTCTCGTTTATTAGGAAATTTAAGAGGAGCATTTAAAACAGTTCGCAACGCTTGCCTCCATTCTTTCAAACCATATTATTGTATCATCAAAAAAAAAGAGTCCCTCGTTTTTGCTCCTGTTTGTCTTTTTACTTCCCTCTGTGGCATGAGGAAGAAGAAGTACTATTTCGTGGAACTAGAACGTGGACCTTCAGAACTTTAGGGTATGTTGTTGGTGATAATAAATTATGGTCAGTGTTGTAAGTAGGTTATATATTTAAATATTTAAATTGGTGCCTATAATTAAGTAGGAGGTGCAAGTTAGTTCAGTTTCAAAATATCGTATCGCTTAATCAAAAACATCGCTCGCTCATATCAGATGTATCGTTAATATCGTTGTATTAGGTACTTACGAAAAAAAAGATGAATAATTACTGAAATACCTTAAAATCACGGAAGTTGACCTAAAATGTATACTAGAAGCTCAAAAACAGGGTCGATTAATAAGTTAGTGCGGGTTAATAACTCGACAATTGAACAAAAATGTCGGTCTTTAAATTGCATAATTATTATTTCTTCACACAAATCTGGGGCAACAAACTTGTTTTTAATAATTTTCGGTCGACGGAAGATTTTGTTTGAAAACATGCAAGAAAGCGTGTTTATGTGATACTTTTTTCATTTAAACGATATTAACGAATTAACGAATAGCGGTATTGACACAAAATATCATTGCCTTCAAAAATGAATGATAATTTGCAATATCCATATATTGTGTCGTATCATTAATCGTATTGTGCATCTCCTATAATTAGGTAGGTAAGTATATATATGTCCGGATTAACAATAATGAGTGCAAATGTGCAACTCCCTCCCCTTTTGGCCGCCATAATGTTGTAGCGTAGCAGACACAAGATACTTTGGAAGCATTTTTTATTCTGTTTGCCCTCCTACGCCGTTTTGCCCTGATCCGGCCCTGGTAATACAATGTAGTTGTGATAAAACTTAATCGATTAGGTACCACTTTGATCATAACTTATCGCTACTCGATTCTCGTGGGAATTGAAAGAAGTAAAAGCACCTAAGTACCTACCTAACCATGAATTTTCTGTGCGAATTTCATAAAAATTAGAATTTACTACTACGAAAGTACGATTAAGACTGACTTGGCACATAATTTTTTAATGGACCCAAATCATTACACCCTTTTCTATAATCATTTAGTAAAAACGGTAGTTGATAGCATAAACTGATTAATAGTGATTAGCATAAAATATATTATACCTATATCTTTTCTGTTATAGGTGTTTGTTGTTTCGCTTTATTGATATTTCTATTTTCAGTGTGTATTCAGTAGAATAAACATAATAATCCGACTAGACGAACTAGAATCTAGAAGATTTTGCTATTTTATAAAAAAAAAATCCGAGCCTCTTCAGTAATTTGCGTCGTTGCGTTGTAAAATAATAAAATATGCCGTAATGACGAGTTTCGTTGAATAGACATGACAGAAGTACCTAATTTGAATTAAATCGAGACATTTGAGGAAAAGGGAATCAAAATGATTCGAATTATATAATTGTCCGGTCAATAACCTCGGAATGGATGCCTTGGTGTCTTAGCTTGTCAAAAGGAGAGATTCATTTCGTACAGTTTAAAGAATATAGTGTATTAACTTCAAAAATTAGAACTTATTTAACAATTTCTCGACTGAATATTTTAAATCATTATCTCTGAACCTGTACTGTGTCTTTCAAAATGATCAAGAAATTTAAAAAAATAAAGCATAATATGGAGTTGTTGAATTACAAATACTAGCAGTAGCTATATATTGAAATATTTAGTGTTTCTAATTAACCTGTGCATGTATACCTATATTACTGTTATAATTAAAAATATTTTCGCTAATATAATTATCTAGGTAGTACTTACGTACTTTTAACGAATGTATCTTTATTTCTTTAATAATTATTATAAATCGAAGAGCCTTCAAACGGACAATAACTAAAATCTAGCATTATTATTCACATTCATTGTTATATTTAGTTATGTACTTGTGTACCTACTTGTGTTAGTACATCACAGTAGTGCTAGTAAAGCACAAGCATATCTTATTCTGTTAAATCTAGCGGTCTGGAGATCTAGTGCCTTCATAGCCTTTTAAATTAGCAAAAGAATTACCTATTTGAAATTTTTAAAATGTTGAATAATAAAATATAAACTAAAAGTTGTAACTAACATGCAGCATGCACGATGCATGGTGTTTTTGTTTTCACTGCATTATTTAGAATACTTTATTTGCAAATGACATACTTACATACTATCAGTTTTTTTCATGAACATAGATCATATATAGCATTCTTCAGTCCTATCCTAATTTATAATCTTTTTTAGTTAATAATCAAAATTGCAATTTTAATGAAATATACGGACGTTCTGACTGAATTGCATTTTATAACAAAATAAATAACCAAACTAATACTATAAACTATAATAACAAGTAACTTACGTAAGTACTTAAACCGACGTTGCTCGATACAAATGCTTGCTTTATACCTGTGTTTACTTTACTATTGTAAATTGTACTTTAAAAAACAGTAAATTAAGAAACATAATCTCCCTCCTAAAATTAGTTTCATACAAAATGAGAACGTTGAAAACCAAGCAACTTTTATAAACCTATTAAGGTAATTCAAACTGTAGAATTATAAATTATGATGAAGTGTTATAACTTGTAGTTCATTGTTGCTGATACATAATTTCGCAGTGGTTATTACGAAAGTTCCCCGCCAGTATAGGCCCGATCATCTGCAATTAAATGAAATTACATATTATTTAATTTAGTACAAATTAGTTTTAGCAAGGAAGATTTGTACAACAAAAGCGACCCATCCTTACCATAAGAAGACTGATAGCTCTTGAAAATTGTCCACCTAATCGAGAAACATCTCCGACAGCATCTTCCACTACAGTTTTACAGGTCTCACAGCCACACTCCTGAACATCTTCTGAGCAACATTCGAACTCAGAGTTGCAAACAAAGTGTAGGTTTCGTGTACAAGCAGCCTATAGTCATTTAAATTCAATTCTTTTAACATTCTTTTTACTTTTTTCACTATGCCGGTAATTGTTGCACACCTTTTTTGGTATTTGGAAAAAACTAGACAACAATTGAAATTATAGGCCTTACGATAGTGAAGCACGGAGGATGCCCCAGCCCATGATGCCTGCTGTCACTGACAGCCTGGAATCCACAACACTGGTATTCTACTTGAGCTTCGTATTTAACTGTGTCATCCACTGACCGCCACCCATTCCGGGAGTAATGCTGAATGACCGAGTCTGAGAGGGTAAGGCAGGCTGTAGCGACTCCAATTAGTGCAATGAATACAAAGGGCATCCCAATGATGTAATACAATAGTATCTGATCACTATGTTTTACGGTTCCCACAATTCCAATGATTGAAATGATGATCACAAAAACTCCACAAGTTGTGATTCCAAAGTCTACAATGGGGATGTTGCTCACGGGTATTTTGCTCGAGTATAATAAATAATTCCAACAGGTTCCCAAAACGATAAGAACTCCTCCAGCAACCTTGGGAAACACAAGCTCAATTAATTAATCAATCAACTACGCAACTTGCAAACCATGGAAATAATGCTTTACAAAAGTGTTTAATTCTATAAATTAACCTTTTCAAAACCGTCAAAACTAGTAAATAGCACTTTTCCAAAACCGTCAAAACTAGTAAATAACACTTTTTCAAAACTGGCAAAACTAGTGAATAACACTTTGAAAAAGTCAAAAATCTAGAAATTACCGTTTTCAAAGGGCGATTTAAATAAATTTTACTTACAATGTTCGCCAGGATGAAAAATAAAGTCCAGTTCCGGTTCCATGTGAATCCGTTTACGTTCATTTTTTTTTGTTTACTTAATTGACAGCTTTTAGATAAGAATGGAAAGTAATAGTTGTATGAGAATACTAAATTACGATAGGTATTATTAATTTATACAAAACGAATTAAATTATTCTGCTACTACACCAAATAAAAAATAAACGAGAAAGTTTCGTTTACTGCCTTTGTACCTATCTTTATCTGTACTGCACACAAACAACTTCGTTTCAAAAGGGACAAAGATTGAATGACAAATAGACGGGCTTGCGATGGATCTTGAAGCTACGATTGCGAGATAGTGAGTAGGTAAGCACCTATGCATAAAAAGCCACACAGCTTCAGTTTCGGTTTAACGATGCGTTTTATAAAGCAGTATTCTAGGGATCATTACAAGCAATGTCATGATAGTCATCTTATTGTAGGGAATTATACAAATTTGTTGGTCCAATTGTATCTGCAATAATTATTATTCACAGCCAAAACAAGTATTAGTCAAATTTTATTTCTTCGAAACGTGTATCACCACCATGAGGACCACGGCATGGCAATGCAATGCCAGGGCTACTGAAAAAGATGCAGGAAGATTCGACATCTGCCTTTTCCTTAAATGTGAAAAGCTGTGTAACGTCGGTACAACACAACTTAAGCATAGGCTCCACGTGCTCTACAAAAACGACGTTGAAAGAAACATGTATTTATAGAATAATAGAGCGAGAAAGATAAAGACAGTAATATCTATAGATGTACCGACGTAAATAGTACAAACAATTACATAATTACATCCTTATGGGCTGATTTGGTAGACAAGATGGAAATAGTGAGATTTACATATTAATTAGTATTCATTCACAAAGTATAATAATGTATTTATTGACACATATATTTTGTTTTAGTTTCAAATATATCCAGACCTCTTTGGTAGTAATAGTACAAGGCTAAATAGCATAATTAGTGCATTATGAAAAAATAACTTACGATTGAAGAGCATAAATATTTCACTACATAATCTCTTTCTAGTTACTGATAGAAGAAGAATATAGATTGTTTTCACAGAGACAGTTGTTGTAAATACACTCCTTCCTTTGAAATCGTCCTTTATATATTTTTATGTAAATAGGTAAGACTATAAGACTAGTTAGAGATGACATCCACTACCAAGAGATTTTCATCTTCGGTAGACAATACATTGAACGAGACAAAAATGACAATGAGTTACTTGATACATTAGTGCTGCTGCTTTTTTAGTTTTTATCGAGCTTTTCTTTTTAGCTTTAAGTAATTAGCTTGCATTTCTCATACACAAATAGAATAGAATGATTACACTTACTTAATTAAATTTGGTAAACAAATATAGGTTATGCGTACTATTTATATACTATTATTGTAAGGTCTCAAGAAACAACTGTTTCTGGCCCACACGCCACGTGCAATTATATTAATTACCTAGTCTTACTTTAATATGAGGTAAGTGCAAAATCACACGAATTGAGAAAATTCGATTTAACAGTTTCAGCCAGGCTTATTATTAATATGTCACAAATATGTAGTTGTATAATAATTATGTACATATACAGATAATTTCCAACACTAAGATTAAGATTACACACAAACTCATCAAGGTAGGTGTGGGTACTACAAAGGAGAGAAAACGAAGGGAAATTCTATCTAGATACTTGGAGACAGACACATGGTACTTTCCCTTTTAACAAAAAACGAATCAAAACGAATTTTAATTCTCAATGTGAGCGAGCCGACCAGTGCAGTGCAATGTAGTACTTAACTATAACATAACAAAATAAATGTAGTGACTATAGTTTATTTAACTCGAAATTAAATAATAATAATAATAATAAAAAAACTAAATTGTTGACTCTTAACTCTTATAGTACTTTCACGCACTGCGACCACTCACACACAATTAGAATACGATTTAACGGCAAACATACAAAAATTAAACGATTAGAATAATAAGAAAGAGCAACATCATATTTTGTTTGTCACTGAAGTGTCCTGAAGGGATGATAATTTTCTTGCAACGGTTGAGGCAATCATCGAACCTTCTTCGTACTTCCTTCTCTCCAGCTTAATAGTTTCCTCCGTAAATATTTCGATAATGTCCCGCTAAAATGGCTCCAATAATCTGAACAATGTGGAACAGAATCCAAATGAATCCAAAGACTTAAACTCTTTGTAGTTTAATTTTATATCACTTTTAGTGTCTTAATCGTCTAGCCTTCGTTGCTCATAAATACAGACACGAAGACGTAGATAGCACATAGGAAAGATAAGCATTAGATACTTGGCCAGAAATATACATCTAAGTACCTACATTTTTACTACAGGGGTAGTAGCTCAAGGTTCCAGTCTTTTTATGTACAGAGTTCAGAGTACCAAACCAACCTCGGCTAATAAATATATATAAGATATTGCAAATAATCATAGGAACAAACACTAAAAACTGAGTAGAAAAAATATGTTTTAGCTATTCATATACGGATTGACTAGGCTTCGTTTTGTCTCTATTTTCATTTTCTATATCCATTGAACTGCGTCCAGTTCCAGTGTTTTGTTGTTTACTAGTTATTAGCTTACCTACTTACTACTTAGCAACACACTACTAACGAAAAACAATAGTACTTGTACAATAGCAATTTTTTATACTATTAACGACAATAATCTCGAAAGTTACGTACATATTTAGAAGCCCCATTATATGTAGGTATGTATAGATTCAGCATTAACATTTATAATCTTAAATAGAAAAATATAGAACCTACACTCAAAATGAATTTTACTAATATTAATTTGCATCAGGCCGATGATGTATGTATATGTATTACACAACTTTAAAGTTACGATAATTAGCTTAGTAGCAAGTACAAAGTCAAACGTTTAGCAAGAAATAGAACTGAATCTTGAGAATTGGGTAGAATTGTTTTCCAAGATTTAAAGGAATGCAGAAGGTAGATTCCCTCCAAGCGGGTTTTTCTGATTTCGATAGCGATAGGTCAACCAAACACCGAAAAACTAGAAGAGATTATACCAAAAGGAATCTAAAGTTAAAAAGCGTGGTTGGGTTTCGAACAATATGAGGATGGACGGACAACAGATAAAAGGCAACATTACCACTACAAATAAATAAATATACTGTTTCTACTGTTTCAATTTTTAAGACAAAGAAAGACAAAGAAGATCGAGGAAATTTCGTGTAACCAGTACCATCACCATATTGTTCTATGTGACACCGAATATTCAGAATAAGAACAAATGAATACAGGACGAAGAGATAATAAATTTGATACATTTCTCGCTACGATGACCATACAAGGAAAATACACAGAAACAGGTTCTGTGAAGGTCAACTTACCTCAGTGAAACTAAAGAAGAGTGAAACACCACCAGTCACGCTGAAGGCTTTTCCAGTCACTTCAGCTAATTTCGGTTGGCAAAGACCACAACCACATTTAGGATTATCAGTAGAGCAACACTGTAGGTCTTGTTGGCAAGTCTCCATACAAACAGCCTGAAAATACACAAGCAAAATCAAAATATGTACATCAATCAAACCATCAAACAAAAAGATTGACACAAAGGCTTCACAAGAAATTTTACTAAATTGCAATACTATTAACAATACTAAAACTATAAAAGAAATAATTATAATGCAAAAACAAATTACAATTTTGGAGCAGTTTGGATGACCCAGACCATCAGGACTGTCGGCAGGGAGGGACACATTGGCGAATCCACAACATTCGAATGCAACCTGAGCCTCGTTCTTAATGCTATTGTCCACTGACTTCCACCCTTGCTGAACGAGATCTCTTTGGGCGGATTCCGACACTGTGAGACATGCACAAGCGATGCTGAACTGAATTAAAAATACGAAGAGCAAAACTACCATGTAAAAGAACAATAACACTTGATGATGTTTCGAAGCTCCTATGAGACCCACGACGGAAATTATAGACAGGAATACTCCGCAAGCCACTACACCGCCAATTATAGGCAAACTCGAGATCTTGTTTGAGGTTACCCAATGGCCACCCAACCCAATAAGAAGCACACCGACGATCTACATATAACACAGAGAGAGAGACAGTATTAATATAGAAACCTTCATATTTCTGATAATTTCTGAGAAATTGAATTACAAAATGTTAGCAGTACTTACGAAATAAAAAACATTGAGAACTATGAGAGAATTTCTAGCACATTTAAATCCTCCAAACATTTTGACGGGATTTCTGTAGAGCTGGTAAAATTAGACTATGAAAGTGGTAATTTATTTATTTTGTAAAATTCCTTCGTCTCCAATATTATTCAGTCGCACTTTTCTTTCACTTGATAATCCTCAAGATTGCCGTCTTCTATTCTTATTGATTATAGCGACTCGAGCTACAGGCTACAAGTAAGTCTGTCTGCTCTGGTACTGGAACAGCGTGGAACTAATGACTTTGTTACAGATGTGATGTGAAGTGATTAACACCAAGACTTGCAAAACAGCATCAGGTACGGAGTGAGTGAGAGGGTCTGATTAGAATTCCGAAAATGCCTCGGACAAGTCACTGCAAACCAACAACAAGAGAATTCAATGATTAATAATAAAGTAAACAATGATACCTCGATAAAGTTACTACGTCTGCGACTCAGTTCTAAACTTGGATTCATATTTCCAAGCTAGGCTCCTAATTATATGCCCATAATATTACTACCTACTACTATACCTAGGTTGGGTAATTTATTATTCCTATTACCTATATATCATTACCACAAAACATTATCCACCTATCCTCACCAGCCAAAGTTTGATGTAAAATTCAGAGGATTATAATGTCACACACTGGCAAAAATGTAAAACGAAACCAAAACCAAAGGGAGAAGAAGGGAAAAGTAAAAAAAAACGTCACGCTTCAGAACTTGAGGCTTATGAATCACGAGTTTGCAAAATAACTTCACGTCGCACATGTGT
>JAQFZC010004155.1:0-16800 GCA_034695205.1 Dicyrtoma fusca | reverse complement strand
TTGATATTGATAACCTCAGATTCAAGTTTGCGACGAACTTGAGAATGGGCAACAAGGGAGAAATTGTACATGGAAGATATATTTTAGATTTATATGCACTTAAGTCAGTTTAAGTTCGAATACGTAATGGATGCTCACAACGTCACAACTTATACGATAAAATAATATGTATCACGTAATCTTTATTTTAATATTTTATGCCCGCCCTTAAGATGATAGAGAAAAATTCATCTGGGATTTTTACAAATGGCAAGTTGCTTCTTATGTAATGTTAGCAAAAGGGAAAATGAATGTACAATAATGTTGTAGTTGGCATTAAATCTGACTGACCTAGAATTTGGAATGAGCGGATTTGATTTGTATCAGATAATAAGTTTGTTATAAATTGATAATATTATCTATTTACGTCACGATTGGTGATGTACTGATATTGTAAGTATCCTAAGGTAAGGTTAGTTTCCAGTATTTAATAAATTGGCAATAAAATAAAGGATCAGAGCAGATCTTTCATCTGTATTTCATGGTACGTGCAATCTGAATGCTGTCAACGTTGGCGTATGGAGTTGGCACGACGGTCATTCCCACACATTCTCCGAAAAAAATCTACCCGTGTTCGCGTATCAGTAATTATGTCATTGCCTGTGTCATGTTATTCTTAAGATGATATTTTGCTATTTCATTTACTATATTATATTTGTTGACTTATGTGTAGTGAGTAAATGAATAGGTACAAAGAAAGGAAGGCATCAAGACAGCTTCGCAAGTTCTTTACACACACTTTACTCTGTAATCTGCACACAGTACAGACACATGAGACTGAAGTGAAATAGCTGTATAAGGAGTGTGTAGGACTGTTGATATACCTAATTGTATTATGTGGTTAAGTTTAAGTACATGAAAAGGAAGGTTACCTAGAGAGGTAGATGTTTGCTCTTACCATACATAATTATATGCTGTTACTCTCACAATATCTGTCTGTCTAATATAAACATAGTGTGTATCTTGAAGCATCAGGCAGAATGCCGGAGATAGAATTGAAATACGGGTCAAGGGCTCTGACAGTCTTGAAGAAGTTGTGAATACCTAATTACATGCCAGGAGTAACAATGACTTGTATCGTGTAGGTACATAAATGTTGCAAAATTCAGCTCGAAAGCGGTGTAAGCAGGGATGCCATGTAATTAAATGTGAATACTTTATTCAAATTAATAAGTTCGTTATTCGAAAGGCTACTATAGGGAGTTCGCTCCCGAACTCCAGTTAATATCCATTTGTTGGTATAACCTTTTCGAAACGGTGCTGTATCTAGTTTGGCATCTTTCTGAAAGTCTTAATATCTTGTTTTGACCTTTCTGAAAGTGTTAATGTCCTGTTTAATCTTTTTGAAAATGTTATTTTATTGATTTGAGCTTTTTGAAAGTCTTAGTTACTGGATTTTAATGCTTCTGAAAATGTTAATTTCTAGTTTTGACAGTTTTGAAAAAGTTAATTTCTAGAAAAAGTACTTTTGTAAAGCATTCTTTCCGTGGTTTCCCAGTTGCGAATAGGTTAAGATTCTCGTAGATTATTGAGGTACCTACCTACTCCTTCTTGATCCTGGCGTTTCATTTACCATGCATTGGGTGCTCTGTGCAGGCTGTATGTAGTACCTAGGTACGTTCAGAATTCAACTTAAGTTTTTAGACTGTGGGGGTGTGGGTGTGGGTATTGAGTGAAAAATATTGCGTTCATTTACGGTTGATAGTAGAGTGGCCTGGTTCTGGTATGGTTATGGTGGCCAAGTTTGTTTGTTCAGAATTTGACAGATGATTCATTCCAGTGAATTTAAAAGCCGGAAGAGTTTGTCGTCCATAAATAACTATAGAGGAGGCAGTATGTGTAAGTTGTGTGTGGAAGCCTCCACCAACTTGAGTTGGAGCCTGTAATAGCCTGGTGAATTGAGCCGATATTATTTTTGGGTGACAACATATTTTTTGCATCAGCTCGTTTCTGCACAGACTCGAATGTGTATTCGAATCTTATCGCTTGTTCAGGAATTTAAAATAAAACTAAAGCTGTATCTACAAACCAATTTAAGTACGTAGGTAGCTACACATACACATACATACCTACTACTTTTTCTTTGCTTTTCGTCGGGGAACTAAATAAGGTGTGAGGTATGATACAATGTATTACAATATGTTACTCCCTAGAGTACAGACTACAGAGTTCCGTATTACTATGTACGCATGATATAATCTAATAAAGCGTATCTTAAAAGAAAAAGTACCTACCTGTTTGTTACTAAATCGCATTTATATCGTAAATCGTAACTTATATCGTTAGGTAACTACGTTTAGTTTGATTTCTTACACTACTTTTGACCATTAAGTCCAGCAATAGCCAAAAAAAACTGGTTCCTTCCAACTTTAAAATATGGTTTTAGATGGTACCCACACAAAAAATGCGGAAAAATATGTACCTAGTTTATAAATTGTGTTTTAAAATGAGCCGTTGGCCTTCTGAATTTTATTATTGTAGACTGTGCTAGTTACTGCGGTCCTGGTACTGGCCTGGTGGAGATTTCTGGGATCACTGTTTTATGTTTAAAAAACTCTTGCTGATTTTAGAATTCGTTTAGATAAGGATTCGGAAGACGTGCATTGTACAGTTTTAGGAATGACTGAAGATTATTATCCTTCGCACATATAAATATGTACCCACACTATAGACACTGACACTATTATATAACATACGAACAAGCCGGAAACTTAGGAGATGAGATCTGAATTTGTGCTACTCACTATATACATACTGATGGTAAGGCTATGCTATCACCCGGATTAAGCATGCAATAGAAAATAGTAAAGCTTAAGCAACCGAATTGCCCCTGCCAGGCCAACATATTTATGTTTAAATTCTATTATTCCATTTTTCATATAGTTAGTGTACTAAATGGGTTGATTTCATACAGTTCCCTATACACATATGTATATTGTGGATGGATAGTGAACTCACGTTTTATGTAGAAATCCAGCCTGTTGCTTTCGGAGTCGATGCATATAGGTATATTTACAGTTCAAGTAAGTCATTGCCTACACGTAGAGGCAACAGATATTTCAGCAGTCTATTACACTATTACTATTATAGGGAAATAGGGAAAGTATTTGGTCTCAAAAATAGCATATCGAAAGCGGGGCAAGTGAGAGTAATTTTTGGCAAGTCTCCCTCAAAATTTTACAACACGGAACGTTGAATGTGAGAGTAGACGTGGAATAAAGCACTGGAATGACACCGACACTCCAACGCCAAAATTTTTTCTCACAAAGATAAAGTCTATCGCTCAACGGTCTACAGTACCCTACTGTACCCTACTCTACACACACATTCAGATTCCGAATTGAGACATGCAGAGCTCCTGTACTAGTTTTTTTCTCATCATCTTCTCCTTCTTCTGCTTTATTCATGATCCTGATCCTGGTTCTAAGTCCTTGCAAAGTATCCGTAATGTTTTACGTGTCTGTATAATGCTAGAATGCATGAACGAAAGTACTTACTAAATACTACTATATTATGTCATCTCATTCTAATTTCTATATCATTCTTGATTCTCAAGTTAGTTAGTCGGAAACTTGTTGCGTTCAGACTATATGATTATGTTCATGCTACATAAGAATTCAATTCAATTTGTTTACGCAGTGTTAATTTGAAAGATAGGAGCTGCTAGACAATTGAGTATATATCTGTCTGTAGCATATACTACATACTTTATATCAGTTGTAGCTTGTAGCAGTCTGAAGCACTGGGTTTTAGGAATTAAATGCCTACCACCGATGAATTAGAAATAGAAAAATACGGGTAAGTGCACCGTACTGTGAAATTCAAACGGATATATTGTCCTAATTCCCTTTTATGAACTAGCAACTATCGAATTTGAGAACTACCAATACCTACTAAAAAAATATTTCGAGAAGCTTTCATAAATTCAATCCAATTATTACATAGTTGTGATGTGGGATGTAGTTTGTGATTATTAGACACACAAAAAAACTACTCAAGTGGTGGTGGTAGAGATTTTGTAGTTTCTAATCCGAAAGAAATAACCCCCGTAGATTGAGTCTTTATTTTTTGTGAAATTTAATACGGCAGACTCGCGTGCGATACGTTAACGGTACTACAGGATCTCTTAATTAGGTATAGGCTTCGATATTAGCTACTCCATACTCCAGAATTAAGTATACATACGCTCGAGCACAGCCGACACGTGTTTTATCCATGCGAAGATTAAAAAAAAAAGCAAAACTGATATTAAAATTATCCATTCCTTTTTTTACTTCTCTATCACCGGATTCCGGAATCCTACCACCTCCGACCTCCACCTCCAACTTTTTCTGTAGCTACTGTCTAGCAGCGTATAGCAATGTAACAAACCGTGGAGATGTTCTGTAATTATTAAGTAGAAGTAAGTCGAGCGCAAGACATAAAGGTCTAGACTAAAAAATCTTGCCAGCATGCAGTTACTGTGTACGGCTTAGCGGCCATAAAGGCCTGCCTGCTTTATACACCGTATTTACGATGTAACAATAATTATTGAGCAAAATCAGAACAGGTTATGATTGAATGAGCTTTAAGGATTCAACATGGTGGGCATCATAAACAAATAATTGATCTGATTACAACAGTTAAAATTTGAATCACCTTAGATCCATTAACGTAGTGTAATGTATTGATATTGGAATTTGGCATTTTCATTGGCATGAGGGAATTAATGACCGTCAGTGACCAATTTTACAGTGGAAACTCAAATTTGAAATTTAAAGTGAACCAGTTTAACTGGAAAAATTGCTCTCGTTTCCAGAACTACCTACATTGATGATACACTCTTAATTTAATGATGCACCCTTGCCTTGTATACTGACTTGCAGTTGAGATGCACCCCAATCGTGTCATGTTATCACGACGTTTAAACCATAAAGAATGCAGATTATGAAGGATGAAGAGAGAAAATAAAGACTTGAAACATGCTGTTATTGTGTAAGTGCCTCGCTACATACTAGGTACTACTGATACTGATCCTGTCAACGGCTTTATAATTCTGAGTTATTACTTAGCCCACATTTAATTTCTACGTTTTTGAACATTTCCCGTTACTTCATTCTTTCTTGGACATCTTGGAGTATTCAATATGCAGATGTGGCAGTCTCATAAACATTTAAAATCGGAAATCAATCAACTTATGATGAATTTAATCTGACATTTTAATGTGCTGAACAACGCAAGTATCTACATACGCAAACGCAACACAAGACGAGGAAATAATCACATAAAGTAATACGTACGAAATTATCGTTTAGCTTTCTAGTACTCACTTGAGTGTGTGTACCTGTCACTGTCTTCCTGTACGTACTAAAGGCCTTTCATCGAATATCTGACAAAGTGTCTGTAAGCTCTTGTATTTTTTGAATTAGGTAGATGTAAAAGGCTTCCTTCGAGAGATTCTTGAATTCGACGATCATCTTTTATTATTATTATTGTTCAAGTATAGTCTTAAGCTATAGACTTTTAAAAAATTTGTGTGGCAGTTAACATAGTTTGTGGAGTTAGTTTGCATGTGACTTGGCTAAGAATTTGAGAAGTTTGGGTTTGGTTTTGGTGAGTTATGTATTTGATACATGGGGTTAGGACTTGATGAATAAAGTCCTTCAGGTGGGTTTATGACTCACCTGCTCCTTTGTCCTGTGTAATGTTTGGATTGCTTTACCCAAATTTTTGTTTTCAAAACAAAATTATGCATGAGCTCAGATTAGTGATTTACATACCGTGGCCACGCGATTGCATTATCAAGATTCAAACACTGAAGTTTATTAAAAACAACTATGAGCATGACCATTAACATAACCACTCGGTACTCAAAGTTGAGTCGTTTTAAGGCAAAAGTAATAAGTGTGAGTAACAAAAATGAATTGAACAATTAATTTCAAAATTGTTGGAAAAAAGTAAACTTAAAAATAGAGCATGTTGCAAGCGCTTTTGCTGATTGTGAGCTTAATTTTCATTTTTCATTTAAGTAGCATTGCAAATCTAAGTATTTATACAGGTATAATTACTTTGGTGCGTACATACAGATTGTTTCCTGTGCCTGCGTGCACCTGCTTTATGTGCCTCTGAATACACCATTAAAGTTGTTATCATAAAATTGTGTTTATTTTGTACCATTTTTTCGTTTTTATTTTAGTTTACAATACTAACATCGTTATGTATTTGCGTGGGATGTGGGATAATGATTTATGGATCCTATCTATTAGTATTACAATATTTCACTTCAACACAAATAATGTGGAAAACTTATAGATAGGTTAATAGGTAGTTTATGAACCAGTCCATGTCAATCAGACACCGAATCTTGTTCAAGACTTTAGTAAGTAAATAAGTATCTATGATTAAATAAGTATATGGGTTGATTAAATCTTAAATTCACTGTGCTATCGTACAGAATAAGCTGTACACAACGTGTGCAATATTATTGTACTTATTTGTTTGTACCTTTGAAGTAGTACTTTAAAATTCTTCCTTAGCCCACCCCTGTTTCATATTTTCCAAAACTTACGAAAATGATAAGGTTCGTCACCTCATTTACAATTAATGATAATCAAAAGTGATTGTAATCACCTATGATTTATTTTATAAACGACAATGACAATATAATTACCATTAAAATAACGAGTACTTGAACTTGAAAGGAAATTTTCACTTGTAATTGAGAAGATGTGCGATGTGGTTCTTCCTGATGACTCGTATTTGCATTTATTGTAACTCTGAACATAATCTACACCTTACTTCGAAATTACGCACTCCCGTCACCGTGTTTAAAGATGTCTATATCAGCAATTCTATGATTTTTTTATGCGACAGAGCTTACATGTATGCATAATAGTTTTAAAAATATATAGCTGTACGTCACACCAGGAACTATATAGATACAATCAGTCCATCTCCCAAAGATCATAACATACCTACCTATACAGAAACAGACACCTACCGTGTACACATAATATATTCAAAAAGAGACAACAGATAGTGAATTACAGAAGCCGGTTGTTCCCTTCAATTATTATTGAATTTGAATTGGAATTGTTGGACAGATTACTCTTGAAGAAAAGGGAAGGAAAAAATATCTAGACCAAAGGAAATTATGCATTGTCGAAAAAATTTAAACAGTGAAACAGTAGGATTATCAGCGGTAGTACTTACCTACTATGAATCTAACTCAAAAAACAAAGACTTAAAGTGCCTGCATAATCTTAACATGCATACACGGGTCTAGCCTTTTAAATGCTGCATTAGCTTAATAGCAAAAGGAACTGCATCTAAGCATTGCATACATGATTGGATAGGATCATAGAATAATTTAAAGTTATGATTTGAGTATTATTGAGTATTAAATACAGGCCGAAGAGGCACTCGTGTACATATAGGATGTGTGTATGACTGCTAGTATTGGTATGCCCCAAGCCCCCCTGGCTTCCTTTTCTGGCCGAGTTCCCTCGTTATTTTCGTTTGCACACTGTCGATGAATTCGAATTTGACTTCTAATTCCCCGTGTACTCACAGCCAGCAAAAAGAGTGAAGAAGAGAGCTGAGCCTGACTATCAGGATGCCTTGTCTTCCCTGAGCCTTTGCCTCTCTGTCCCGTTTAAAACTATAGATTTGTGCATGTAGGTAATATGAGAGTGAGGCAAGGAGTCAAGTCAAGATGAGCTTAAGATGATGATGTTAATGGAATACCTAGGAAACCTAGATAGGATGCATGCATTACGTACAAGTGACTAGTTGTAGTGAACGCTGAGCTGTACCTACCTACTTTACTGTAACTCTACATTGAATTGAAGATTGAGAGTGAACAGGGAAAGAAGACGGGGATCGCGCCTATGCTTTTACATTCTCCAATTCCACATTCTATAATGTTGTATGTGTCGTATTGTGTGCACTTAGGGAGAGTCTAGCATCGTCTGTGAGATAGCTGAAGTGATCTTGTACATTGGTTTTCCTTTGGCTGTGCCTTTGCTTGGGATTTTAAACAGGAGATACATTCAGCGTTAGTCATTCCCATAACTGAGCTTGTCTCAAAGCTAAAAATCTGCTCAAAGGCTGTACAACCAAACACAAAAGTAATAGTAATATTATTAGGTTTCCCATTAGCTGCACGTACATGTACATAGCTCCCCGTAGAAAGTGCATATATATAATACGAGTGTCTCAGTCATAAAGGGAGCAGTGTAGATATACAATTATAGACGGGCACGGGAGCTATCTTTGTAGTTTTTGTATGTATTTGTGGATACAGAACGGAGATCCTTAGAAAGAAATTCTTTTGGTGTGTGAATTTTCCCCGAGTGCGGAGAGTTTTGGGTCTTTCTAAGATATTAACTTTAGCCTCCTCGGAGTCTTGAATCGTTCAGTTGCAACAAGTCAGTTCTCGTCGGCTTGTCGTCTCCGGTGCTTTGTCAAGCTCTTCCAAAACTCCTTTAATTCCATTTTATTCAGGTGATTTCCAAACTCTTGTCTTCTAATCTACCATTATTCTAGACTTTGTTTAAGTTTAAGTTTTTGAAAAAGTTTTCTTCTGTACTAGTCCATAGTACAGTTCTAAACGAATTCAGCCAATCTACAAAATATTGGACTGTCGGATCTATTTTACAAAAAATCGGATTCGTTTTTAGTATTCTCACAACTAGTTGGTACACAGACACAAAAATATCTCCAATTTTCCAGTTCATTTCGTACGTTCTTACGGCGGAGTGCATTTAACTAGTTTTTTTTTGGTAACACGTCTTAATTTTTTTAACAATACATTTCTTAAGCTTTTATTGCACAGGAACAAAAATCCGCTACGCAAAAATCTGTAAGTCGTTGGTCGTTCTTGTTCTTGTGTTATTGTGAGAAATGCAGTGTTTGAAACTATTACAACCACTTTGCCTGCATTTTCTGCCCGCTCCAAGTTGTAACCAGTCAACTCGAGTAGAGTTTAACAATAAGTTTAAATAGATAGTAACTATGTGCATAGTCAGTTCGGTATTGGAGTTGTGGAATAATACTACACAAAGCAATGTGAAAAACTTGTTTTTTGTTTTTTCTCATTCTCAACGTCAGCCTGATGTACTGGGTAGTTTGTAGTTAATAGGAAATATCCAGTTATCCATCCATAGATTTTTTTTTGAGGAAAGATTATTGTATTGCTTGAGGACTCTCTTACAAGAGATATGGGTGGTTGGATAAGATCATTTTTTTTGTCTTCATCTTTTGATATTAAATTCAATCCAGTCTAACTAGAAGTATAGGGAGAAAGGTGCAAGAAAAAAAGATGTTGTTGTTTATCTTTTTATGGTTTCCGACACGGCGGTCTGAGGAAAGTTGAATGGAATCAAAACTCAGAATTCATTTGATAATAGTTTTTTGTACGCTTCTTACTAGTGTAAGCATTTGTAAGCCCTGTAGGAAATGCATTCAAGTAATAATTGTGAAGATAAAAATTAGAGCAGCATGAAGCTGGACTGTAGGTAGCTGCCTAGGTTTAGGCTGTGGTTTTACTCTGTCGGGGTGAAGTGCGATTGGGAATCTTGGAAGTAAGAAATGATTTGGTGAGGTAATTATACGTACACTCATGTACCTATACGCCTACCTATCTATGTAGACAGTGCATACACGATTTTGTCTTCCGTGAGTTTGTAGCCCATAAAAAATGTTGAGAAAATAATAGCCAAAGCTTAATAGGTGGTAGTTTTAATAGGGAATTATTGGGAAAAATTATCGAAGCATGGTAAGTAATTGAAATTTCAAAGATTTAAAAAAATAACTGTGGTTTTCTTTTGGATTCTTTTTCATGTGAATAGTTTTTCGTGAGGTTCGTCCCACAAAACAACCGCAGCCATGGACGCAATCAAGAAGAAGATGCAGGCGATGAAGCTCGAGAAGGACAATGCGATGGACCGTGCCGATGCCTGTGAACAACAGGCTAGGGACGCCAACGGCCGTGCCGACAAGACCGAAGAGGAGGTCCGAGCCCTTCAAAAGAAGATCCAACAAATTGAAAATGAACTTGACACGTGCCAGGAGTCCTTAATGCAAGCTAACACCAAATTGGAGGAGAAGGAAAAGGCCCTCCAGAATGTAAGGGATATGCTTTCCATTTTTTTCTCTCTCGCTTTCATGGTTCCATGAGGGGCCTTAAAGACCCTTGAAGACACTTGTTCTTGGAGAACGCTGCTGTGGTAAATTCAGGATTAATTTTTTCCCTTAATACGGTTGACCGTACTTCATTCTAATGCCGTCGTGCATCAAAACCGAACTTACTTCTATTACATCAGAGATAATAATAGCATCATTTTTCTGCAATACATAGTATACTCAATTGCTTCGTCTACATTGTAAAAGGAGATTCTGAGTAGACAAAACATACCAGGGAAATACTTGCTGAGAAAATAACAATATTGTTGTATGAGTATTTATAATTTCAGCATCCAAGTTTTTGTTACTTGGGCTGCTACTGCATAGTTTGTTCTTTTTAATTACCAGAGCTTAGTTTCTCTTACGTGCAGGATTTTAAGTTCGCCTTCGTCGGTATTTGCTAGGCATAGAATTTGTCAACGTTATTCAAGTCATGAAGCCAAGAAATTGTATCCCAATATTTCCAGATGCAGACTTTTGTCACGTCAAATGCGTAATGTTAGTCAGTTTTACTATGTACAGTAATAATTGTTGAGACTGACATGCTATACTGCAAGAACTACAAACGCTTTCAATTCATTCATACCATAAGCATACGCAGAAAAGTACGTTTAAAAATCTAAGAGCTTCCTTGCATTCATATAAATACATACATAGGTATTTGTTTTTTATTCATCTCTTTAAAAAATTACAGTATTAGCAAGGATAAGGAAATACCGGAAAAGAAAGAGTGAAATACTTTTTTTATATTCACTTGCTTCCATTATCTTTTCCTCTTCCTCCGGTTCACCCCACACACATTCGTGTCAGTATGGGGAACTCTATGGAGATGAGGAAAAACCGTGCGGGTGCACGGTGATGGGGAGACGTACGGATGTGTGCAGAGTGCAAAGTATTTTTAGCCGAAATGCGATCTCCGTTTAATTTTGGCAAACCGTTCGGGCGTACGTGTACGTCATAGCGACCCTTATAAGGTTATGAAGTCGGTGAGAAAATCCTGATCTCCCCAGCAGTCACTCCGCACACTGTATGTACATGCATATGTTTGCAGTCGTTTACAACTCCCAGCTTAAAATAGGAAATTAATTGGGAATCGACATAGCACTCTGTTTACTGTACAATTTCCAATGTTGACCTAATTTAGAATAATTTTAGGAACTTTTCTAGGATGTTTAGCATATAATACATAGCATATATGTAATAAAGATAACTAGTAAACGTTCGAGCTTGACTGTTTGTTTATAGCGTAAATTTCAAAAATAAGTAGGAGGGCTCAACAGGAAAAATATGAGTTATCAGTAGACGAAAAGTGAAACAATAATATTACGCTTTGTCAAATGATTCAGCAGGAAACAATTTTTATGTGTTGCTTGTAGAGTAATAATGTAATAGCAGAGATAAGATAATGATGACATCAATGACATGTGATGATACGATCCCTAGCTGACTATACACCATTTGCAGCATACAAAACGTCAGTCTTCCGACATGCATTTAGTTTATAGATAATCTTGTATTATCTCCGAGCTACGAGTACAAAACGGAAAGGCAAAAGGTAGAGAAGTCCCTTTTTAAGGAATGTGGCTTCCTGTAAAATTCATAAACCCAAAGCATTTTGAAAAGTATCGCTCATTCTTTGAGAAGCTGAAAGCATGAAATATAATGACATATAGCATCGTAACATCATTTTATCTTGAGTTATGGTTGATGATTCTAAATTTCTTCGATGAGGTAATGTGTGACTATTTGTATTCACAATCAAAGTCACCACCAATTTGATTTCACATTCTTATTCTGTGAAATCGGATCCGTAGACATATAATAGTGCAGCATTGCACTGGTACTTTTTCGTGTTCGTCAGTAGGAAGGCGCCAGGCGTAGGATCTGTATCTGTAATGTGAAGTCATTTTTATGTCGGTGTAGGCAGAAAGGACTGATATTACGAGATGTGGTTCAGGAAGGAAAGTTGCTTCTAGTTTCTTCCTAGGCTGCAAAATGTTCCTGTGTTGTTAGTGGTGGTAAGTTTGCTGGCAGAGGAAGTTAAAAATATCTAAAAATAGGCTCATTGGCATCTGTGGATTGAACTGAAATGAAGCTGCAAAGGATGAGAGAACGGGCTACGAAACAACTGTAGAACTGTACTTTAAATCTACCCGTAATGCCGTATAACCCATCTGCCTTCGTTTCGTCTTCGTTGACTCGAACGCTGAGAAATTTGTTCAACGGGGAGCTGTAAAGATATGCAACACATCATCATTATAAGTTAGCTGAGTTGTGCTCGTCATCTCCAACAGACAATTATACGGAAAGTGTAAATGTATATAAGAAGATAGAAGAAAATACATTTTTTCGCGGTGTTCAAGGGGAGTTCCCCGATGTAGGCATGTTGATGACGATGATGACGATCTGTTGATGCAGTTGACGATGGTACCACTTGAGAGGCCGGGCAGACCAAGACGAAATTTCCCCACACATACGTTTAAACCCCTCAGGCATGCATTATAAATGATAAGAGGAGAACACCGGGAAGAGAAAGAAGGAGTCGTCTTATGTGTGGATGAGGAGGTCACATTTAACTTCCACGAAAATTATCCATCCAACCAGGCATCAGAGCTACTCAGATCTCACAAGAATGCATATTTTCAGAAGTTGTACTTTTCCTCTAAAGAAACAGGAGAGGTACGCAATTGACTGGATATTTTACTGTACTGATAAACTTATGAGCTGAGTGGAGCCGGGCCGGGCCAAAGCTAGAGCCAAACTTGGACTCAGGCACCAAGTCCCTGCCAAAATGTACCATGAACTCAGTTTCTTCTTCTTTCTGTTCCACTATAGACAGACCCGGACGAGACACACGGGAATCCTACACATTATTTTTTCCACCCTGTAACCAAACCAACGAACATCACTATTACTTTTCAAAATTACATCATCATATCTATATTACCCAACTAACAACACTACAGTTACAGTTCAATCTTGACATTATTTCACATTCACACTACAAATAGGACAGTCTACTACTAAATATATTTATTCGGCCCACATCGCACCTATATTTACAATTTCCCTAAACCGACCGTGGCACCCACGAATTTCCTCTCTTACTTTTAACTGCAATTGCAACCTCTACCGTTGTTTTTGGCGAACGAAACACTCTTCTTAGCTTTTATTTCCCCGCGGACAATAATTAGAAGAATCCTATATACTAGGCATTATAGGGCCTTACATTGAATAACACTGCATTAGCTTCACTTTTTTATACTTTCAATTTCCAATTCCCTACGAACGACTCTTTAAAGCAAAGCTACTGTAACTATTAAGTAAATCTCTGACTTGATTTAAATTTTTAAATCTTACATTTTTTAAAAAATATTTAGCCTTCCACGTTATTTAATTACACTTACTTACTTGAACTTACTGTAAAGCAACCATATCATTCCACTCTTGAATCCATATGATATAGATCCCTTAAAGATAGAAGTACTATTTACCAACTGAGTAAACTCAATAACAGTAATTATAGGATTACATACTTTTCTACTAGAACTTTACAAAGTAGGAGAGTCCCTACAACAAAAGGCATTTAGAAACTAATGCCCATATAAGAGACACCAAAATCCAGTATAGGAACATTATTTACCCACATAGATATAGGAATAGGTAGATAAGTTGGTCTCGTGAAGATCATAGAAACATTTACACCTCTTACGTATTTGCCAATGTTTCAAACCTCAACTATCTCTTTCTTATTACACCACATACATAGGTATGTCGAATTACATAAAGTATACTTAATAGCCTAAGTATACTCATCTACACCCAATACGCCCAGGCCCAACACGCAAACTATAGAGTGTAGTACATACATACCTACACAGACCTACACACATACCTAAGTTACTTCCCAATTACAAATTGTTACCGACTGACTCCTGACTAAGAGACCCTAACTTCGTTTGTGCACACATAATATTATATACCACAACAAAAGTAAAAACAAATCAAGTTCAAAGTTGATTACAGTTAATGTACACACACCGAGCAACTAAAGTCTACTCCAATCAACCACTACCAATTACATCAATTCTACTAAAAGTTTCTCTCAGTCACATCAGGCAAGTTGCAAGTAAATGAAGTTGAAAACAGTTCAATTGCAAGCTTAAACTCCCAGCTTCAACACAGTAGTAGTAATAATAATAATTACAAGTGTCAGACTTTCCAACTCCAACAAGAACTTCAGTTTCAATTTCCAACCTGCCACAATCAAAAAAGGCACATATATATAATAACTATACAATTATTATACCACGTATACGAGAACGAACGAAACGAAAGGTGTTTCATATTTACTCTTCATATGTACGAACAGTAATAATACTAATACAATTACAATAATTATTGTTGACGAAAGAACTCATTGTACTCCATACACCTCGAGACCAGACCAGACCAGACCAGTAAAGCCCAACTGAACTATATATTATACAGTCTTGGTCACAGAAACGTCAACGTCACGTCAGACACGTTCAACAGCTGACAAACAAGAGAGAATACAAAAAAAAACAGATTTAAATTTATAAATCGTTCAACCAGATCAGATCAGAGACCCTACTAGCAACTATAGTACTCTTGAACATTGTAACTGTAAATAAACTATACCTATACCTATATATAAATGTCAAATATACATATATATAGGTAAGTACACTACTGACTACTTACGTGCTGATAATAAAAGTTGATTGAGTAGACTCGAGAAGACTGATTAAGTATTAAGTTAAAGTTTTCCTGTGAAAAGACAAGTAGCCAAGAGTCCAAGAGAGAGAGAGATCAGCATCTGCAAAGAGAGAGAGAGACACACTCTACAATAATAATACTGAGAACACACACGAGAGTTGAGAGTTTTATTCGAGAAAGAACTTACTTAATAGGAAAAATTCGTATCGTTGGTTGCTACCGTTAAGTTGAGTTGGATTGACGAAGACCAGGATGGATCTCTTGCTCCTACGACGAGCCTCTGTAACGATCACTATACTCCTTTCATCCCAACTGAAATAACTTTAACCAGAGATCACATTCGCGTTCTGCAATACAGAGACAGAAGAGACAGCCCTGCATAATAATATAATTTATATCCCACAAGCAACATTGCGATGTGATTTCAACTCTCCAACAACCTAAATGGTAAATGTTGAAACGAAACGAAAGGAAAGTGCACCACCACTGGCAACTCTACAGATACAACACACACACACTTTTGTATTTGTACTAAGACTTGTAAATTCTGAATCTAAAAGTACTGTATAATACTTTTTTTTTAATTATTACTGAGAGACTATTACAACTACTACACAGGGGGAACGGACAGATGGTTCTGGTGCTCGTGTGATATAAAGTACATTTGACTTTGAGATTAAATGGAGAATTAGAAAATATATATTATTATAATATATTATTTTGTTACAATCGTTGTTGACGAGGAATATTTTGGTGCTTCAAGAATGTCAACTTTGAAACGAGAAACGTCAGTGTCTGAGTTGGACAGCGAAGTGATAAAGGTGGACGCTGGAGCTCAAGATCCGCCACAGTCCAGTGATTCCCAACACACAGAAGAATCCCAAAGACCCACAACAGCCACTTGTTGCACATCTTCCGAGCCCGACGAGAGTCAATCCGGGCAACAACAAAAGGGAAACCGAACTCGTGAAACTGTACAAAAAGTGTATCAGATGTTAGAGAAACACAAAGCGACCTCATGTGAGAGTGACTTTGATCAGGATGAGGGAGACGCATTGGATTTTGATGAGTTGCCAAGAGTGGCTCCAAAGAGTCCACAACAGAGAGCTTCCACGAGCCGTTCTTCTGACTCTGACAGATATCACAATCAAAGACCTTCTAGAACTAATTATTCTCCTAGCAAGCAATATCAACAGCAGCATCAACAACAGCAACAACAACAATCAGGTCATAGGAACTCTCATGGTCGTGGACGGTTCGGCTCCAGTAGTAATTTGAATAAATGTGATAATGTGGTGACTACGGAAGAGAACATTGAGACTGAAGAGGAAACTCAATTGGCAAATTTAAGATGTCCTAGTGAGAGGACGGAAGTCATCTCCGAACGAGAACAACGACGACGAAAACGATGTGCAGACTATCCTGGGTTTGCATTTGGCTTTGGATCCATGTTTGGATCCGACACTATGATGAAATTCAGTATCATAAGAAATGAACTTCATAATGTGATAAACGGCCAACTTAAAAGGGTACGTTTTGGGATTAATTTGTAGTTCATGTAAAAATACGTATCTAGCTAAATTAGTCGTAAGTTTTGCATCACGGCATATCTTCATATTACACTAGTGTGTTCCATTTTTCTAAAAATTAGGGAACTTTATTGTTCAATCATCGAATCAATCAATTTAATAGTTCTTTGAACACCCCATTATTCGACCAGTTTCAAATCTCCCCTAATTTCTCCAGCTCCAGCCAATATATTAGCATCAAAGTACCTAGGTACCTATACATGGAGATACTTCTAACCATAAGTACAGATCTATGGAAGTGCGAAGCTACCCACCCATGTATATAAAT
>JAQFZC010004154.1:0-16802 GCA_034695205.1 Dicyrtoma fusca | reverse complement strand
TAAGTTGATTTGCAAAATGTTTATTTTTTCCAAACTGAAAACATTCTGGTCAGTTACTTTGTTTCAATATTTCAAAACCTAAGCATCAGATTTCTAATTCCAGTCCAGAAATTAAAACAAGAGATCAAGCTACGGCTTGTAAAATTGAATATTTGTTGATTTGCAGAATTTTGATTTTTTGCAAACTGAAAAATTACGCGACAGTTATGTCAAGTTTCGATTTTTCGAAACCAAATCATCGGATTCCAAATTCGAGTTCAGAAAATAAAACAAGAGATCAAACTACGGCTTGCAAAATTATAGATTAGTTGATGTGCAAAATTTTGATTTCATGCAAACTGCCAAAATTCAAGTCAGGTACTTCACGTTTCGGTTTTTCGAAACCTTATCATCAGATTTCAACTTTGAGTGAAGAAATTATTGCAAATCAAGCTACGGCTTTTACAATTAAAGATAAGTTGATTTGCAAAATTATTATTTTTTCCAAACTAAAAACATTCTGGTCAGTTACTTTGTTTCAATATTTCAAAAACTAAGCATCAGATTTCTAATTCCAGTCCAGAAATTAAAACAGGAGATCAAGCTACGGCTTGTAAAATAAAATATTTGTTGATTTGCAGAATTTTGATTTTTTGCAAACTGAAAAATTACGCGACAGTTATGTCAAGTTTCGATTTTTCGAAACCAAATCATCGGATTCTAAATTCGAGTTCAGATATTTAAACAAGTCAAACTACGGTTTGTAAAATTAAAGAATAGTTGATTTGCGAAATTTTGATTTTTTGCGAATTAGCAAAACATGCAGCAGTTATTTCAAGTTTCGATTTTTCGAAACCTAATCATCGGGATCCAAATTTGAGTTAAGATTATAAAACAGGCCAAACTACGGCTTGTAAAATTATAGATTCGTAGACTTGCAAAATTTCCATATTTTGCAAACTGCAAAAATACGCGAGTTACTTCAAATTTCGATTTGTCGAAACCTAATCAGCGGATTTTAAATTTGAGTTCAGAAATTAAAACAGGAGATCAAACTACGGCTTGCAAAATTCTAGTTTAGTTGATGTGTGAAATTTTCATTTTATGCAAACTGCCAAAATTCAGGTCAGTTACTTCACGTTTCGGTTTTTTTAAACCTTATCATCGGATTTCAAATTTGAGTGAAGAAATTAATGCAAATCAAGCTACGGCTTGTACAATTTAAGATAAGTTAATTTGCAAAATTTTTATTTTTTCCAAACTGAAAACATTCTGGTCAGTTACTTTGTTTCAATATTTCAAAAACTAAGCATCGTATTTCAAATTCCAGTCCAGAATTCAAAACTAGAGATTAAGCAACGGCTTGTAAAATTGAATATTTGTTGATTTGTAGAATTTTGATTTTTTGCAAACTGAAAAATTACGCGACAGTTATTTCAAGTTTCGATTTTTCAAAATTAAATCATCGGATTCCAAATTCGAGTTCAGATATTTAAACAAGTCAAACTACGGCTTGTTAAATTAAAGAATAGTTGATTTGCGAAATTGTGATTTTTTGCGAATTGGCAAAACATGCAGCAGTTATTTCAAGTTTCGATTTTTCGAAACCTAATCATCGGGATCCAAATTCGAGTTAAGATTATAAAACAGGCCAAACTACGGCTTGTAAAATTACAGATTCGTAGACTTGCAAAATTTCCATTTTTTGCAAACTGCAAAAATACGCGAGTTACTTTAGGTTTCAATTTGTCGAAACCTAATCATCGGATTCTAAATTCGAATTCAGAAATTAAAACAGGAGATCAAACTACGGCTTGCAAAATTATAGATTAGTTGATGTGCGAAATTTTGATTTCATGCAAACTGCCAAAATTCAATTCAGGTACTTCACGTATCGGTTTTTCGAATTTTCATCATTGGATTTCAAATTTGAGTGAAGAAATTAATGCAAATCAAGCTCCGGCTTGTACAACTTAGGATAAGTTGATTTGCAAAATTTTTATGTTTTCCAAACTGAAAACATTGTGATCAGTTACTTTGTTTCAATATTTTAAAAACTAAGCATCAGATTTCTAATTCCAGTCCAGAAATTAAAACAGGAGATCAAGCTACGGCTTGTAAAATTAAATATTTGTTGATTTGCAGAATTTTGATTTTTTGCAAACTCAAAAATTACGCGACAGTTATGTCAAGTTTCGATTTTTCAAAATCAAATCATCGGATTCCAAATTCGAGTTCAGATATTTAAACAAGTCAAACTGAGGCTTGTAAAATTATAGAATAGTTGATTTGCGAAATTTTGATTTTTTTCGAATTGGCAAAATACGCAGCAGTTATTTGAAGTTTCGATTTTCCGAAGCCTAATCATCGGAGTCCAAATTCGAGTTAGGATTATAAAACAGGCCAAACTACGGCTTGTAAAATTATAGATTCGTAGACTTGCAAAATTTTGTTTTTTTGCAAACGTTTAAAATACAATTTAGTTACTTGAAGTTTCGGTTTTTTAAAACCTTATTTTTGGATTTTAAATATTATTGAAAAAATTAATACAACTAAAACTACGGCTTGTAAAATTATAGATTAGTTGATGTGCAAAATTTTGATTTTTTGCAAACGGCCGAAATTTGGGTCAGGTACTTCAAGTTTCGGTTTTTCGAAGCCTTATCAACGGATTTCAAATATGATTGAAGAAATTAATATAGGTCAAACCATGGCTTGTAAAATTATAGATTTTGCAATTTTGCTTAATGATAGCAATAAATTTTACGTACCAAAAAAATAAAATGTAACACAAAAAGTAAGGCTGCTATGATTTTTGTTGACATCTGTGCCTACATAGTGAAATGACATATTTTTATTTTCGGTAACGAATACGGCATCATCACACATCATTCACAGTTCATACAGTTTATAAGCAGAAAACAGTGTTTAGCGAAACTACATAGAATGCTTGAGTTTTAATTGCAACACAGTTGATTGTTTTCTTCTACTTGCACTGTACAATATTATGTTACCTAACAATAGAATCTAAAATGTATTGTTGTATAACATATAATACACGTGCATAATTTATGTTACTATACTATATTAATTATATAATATTGCTATATCATACATAATACTACACATACTACACTAAAGTACATTATACACAATTGTCACGTATTAGCTGAATATAATTGCGATATCCACATCATTATATACACGAATACAGGCAATTTTCCAAGATGTCAACCAAAAAGCTTAATTGAATACAGTTTTTAAAAGTAATTTATAAATTATTGATACTGGTTGCAGTTTGAGTATCTAGATTTTACGTTCGAATGTAAGTCTGTAGATGCTTTATTTGTAAATTTTGCTAAAGTATTCTTTGAACTACCTGGCAGTATTAAGATCGTTAACTGCTTTGTGATTAAACAGATTTTTGGAACAAGGTCACTACGGAATCGATTTAAACATAAAACATCTTTAGACCCGATTTAAAACATCAAATGTAAAGATCCACACTGTTGGCAGTATCTACCCAACTCTGACAGCTATTACAACGGCTGTATTCAGACCCGTCCGTCAGCTTACGTTTTATAGTCGTGTACCATAACCTATGTAAATTTTAATTCTAGCCAACTACGCTAATACTATTTCTACCAAATTTTGTTTTTCCTTCTCACGTAACATTGTTACTGTATTTCTAAAATATGTATTGTATTAAATAAAGCGAATATAATCTTCGAAAAGTCGTTCAACAGGGTTCATTTCCGTAGTGTTTTGTCCCGCAAAGCTTATGATGTCATCACCATAAACTAAACTTAAGTTAGTAAATGGCGTCCATGATAACTTTTTATGTTTAAAAACAATTTGATGTTCTTTTTTAACGAATTCGCGTATTTCGTCTACATACTCCTGCGTACGTACATCAAGATTTCGCAATAGGTTTTTAAGAACATACGTTATTTTGTATAAATGAACAGTTGCATTTACATATTGCAGTTGGCGGAAATTTTCGTTTTTTATTCTATTAGTTATTGTTTTTGCCATTTCATCAAATTTTAAGACTTCGTGCACTCCTCTAAAGTATTCGCGGACTTCCGCCATCTCAAAGTTTTCACACATTTCGAAATCTGCATTACAGTCTGCAATCAAACATTTACAGCTCTCACACAACGAGCAATGTGTACTAAATAATTTTGTTGTTTTTTGAAAATTTATTGAATTCTTAAAAAAGTCGTCAGAGTCGAATAACAAAACAGGAAAATAAGAATTCGGATTCGTCAAAAATAACATTCCTAAGTTTTGTTTCACTGCCATACATTCTATGCCCTGCTTACTTAACATCGAATAAACCTGAGATTTATATATCCATGTTGTATACTCCAACTGAATTACCTCTAAAATATTTTCGGCTGAATCTTCGGAGTTTGCATACGAATGTATGTGTTGCAATATATTCGTTTCATTCCCTTGGCCGAATTTTGCTAACTGTATTTTAGTACCTAACATATTTTTAAAGGCAATGATTTTTAAATCAAAAGACTGTTTCTTTCTCTCAAGTCTTGCTACAATGTATGCAGGCATGCAATTTCGGAATCTAATAATTTCATCACAAATGCCATTTAATTTCTGTTGCGCACGTTCTAAGTTAAGAATAGTATTTCTTATAAATAGCACATTTTGCTCAGCCAATCGAAATTGTAAATTGGCATCGTAGTTCAAAGACTGACATTGAAAAACCTCTTGTAATTCTAAAACAGTGTAGGATATAATGCCACCATTCTGACTGCTTGATTTTACAAGTTCAGGCAGTCGAGTTAAAAAAGGGGCTACAGACTCATAATCACGAGGAAAGTCAAACGATAGTGGAATATTACACTTAACCTCAATATTGTACCCTTGGGAGGTGTTTTGTTTTGATGTAGTGGAGTTAGCAGCAAAGTTAGCGTTAGCTTGCACAAGGGTGGATTTCATTGCAGCTTCCAGATGTGCTTCAGCCACTTCGCTGTTGTCACTATCCGAATCGGTGGATTCAAATGAAATTTCAAGGCTGAGACCGTACTGAATTGAAGTCACTACATGCGTTGCATTTATTTTGGAATCAAGTAAGTTCTTCTTAATATGGGGAAGAATTTCATCGCGGCAGATATGAACCGATTTTGTAAACGTCCCTTCCTGTATTGTTATTCTTCCTATGGACGTTTTTGCAGACGTTTTTTGAGTGCTGGCAATTCGTCCCCCTCCACCAGATTTTGCTGTTCCAAAAAGCCCAAGAACAACGTCAAGTTGAAATTGTGCGCTATAGTCTCCTGCGCTGAGTTCGTCGAAAGAGTTTCGAATAATGCTTTCCTTAATCACGGATTTCCCTTCAGATTGTGTAGTAATGTATTGATAGGATGGCGGGGATGTTAAATTAAATGACCTGAACGTTCCAGTTCTGGCATCAAAAAGTTGAAAAATTGTTGCGCTTATTCCATTGCTTGGGATTGTTAACATATTTTGGGCAGAAGCTGCGTAAATAACAAGTGCCACGCCTATAAATGTTATCATTTTAGACCCTATGATAAAGTTGTCCTCTCTGAAAAGTGAACAAATTGGATTATACAAAAGTGTACAAAATATATAAATAATAGTTCAAATTAATTAAACCTAGTCAGTATTTTATAACAAAGCAGCCCTTTGCTAAACTGTTTACCTGATAATTATAGATTTCTAAAATTCCAAAAGTAATCTGTACTAAGTTGATTCTTCCTGTAGAACTACTAGTGCGTCCAAGACTGCTTCACGTTTAATTGAGTGGCCAAGAGGCAACTTGTGAAGGACAGGAGGCTGAGTAGCAACTCATTTGGTCGACCTCTGAAAGCTGATTGCTTTATCAAGGTAATCCTATAAATATACGATGACGCAGAACGTATTCTTTCAAGGTGCAGTAAATTAACATCTATTTACACTCAAATACCTACATTCCCAATAACATACGTTGGATTCAATCTATTATGTGTAGTCTTTCTCAGCAACAGTACGTCAGCAGTGGAGCTCTGCAAATTTCAGTATTTCTTACAATTAAAGGCGCAGTAAATGTATAAGTCCTAAAAATTTTAGTTTTAGTTGTTTAGAACTTCGCGATTAACAATGATTCGTCTATATAGTGGTGTACTTCTTGTTCTTTGTTTATTCTGTGTTTCCAAAAGCAAAATACGGCATCACAAGAAAATCGATCCAATACGGTTTGTAAGTTAATTAGAACAAATTTGTGTTAATAGCATTAAAAATAGAAACTCTAGCTTCTAAATGTAATATATATATGTATAAATTTAATTTTTTTTTGATGCTGTAGAAACAAAACGTGAGCTGTCTTCAAGATGACTTAACTGGAGTAGGATCAGATCATGAGATTGATTTGGTATGTATCGTTATTGTAAAAACAAGTACGAATTACGTAATATTATAAATAGGTAGCATTGTTTTACGAAAGCCAAAATAATTACATTCTAATTTTAGATGATGGCAATACCTCCTGATGTCGAGCATGGAGATGCTCGATATAAATTTATAATATCAGAATTCAGCATGGACCTTCCTAATGCGGCAGAAATAGACAAGTTTATTGAGCTTAGGTCAGAAATTAACAGCAAAAAAGGTGGAAGACATCCTCAAAATATTCTGTCAGATCATATGTTATTGGTTATAAAAGGGTCACCTCTGTCCATAGTTTTGACTGTAATGCTTGGTGATAGCTCAATTAACGTTAATGTTGGACAGGAATATATTGTTATTGGTACTGGAGCACGCACTAATATTGACATAAAAGGACTAGCTGTGTTGTCACCTGTGGACCCCTACTTAGTGTTTAGAGAATGCAATATAGCTCCTTGCGCAGTTTTATTGCTCAAAAATTCTAAAAAAGCAGAGTTTAACAAATTAAAATTAAAACCAATTCGTAGTTATAATGTCGAACCAGTTAGCATCGAGACAGACATAGAAAAACAAACTATAATTGTAAACTCGTGTGTGGACTTGCTGATATTCGGTACGAGTAGTATAAAAAACACTTTTTTTGATAAAATACTTGGAAAGCATGGTAAACCAGCCGGAAGTTATTTGTTACGTAAAAATGATGCTCGAGGGCCAGAACAAGGACTAAGTTTCAACTACTGTTCTACATACTTTTCTGGGTTCACAGTTGAAAAATACAAATTTGGTAGAATTACAAAAGGACAGCCAAACGAGTGTCAAGGTTCATTCGTAATACCAGGATTTACACCTGCCATATTTGTAGAAGCGGCCCCTGCTTTGCCTGAGCCAAATATTCTTGTTCAACCTATACCAGCAATACCAGGTAACCAATGGCATAATCCTTATAAAAAACCAGTTTTTCACGAAGGTTGGATTCCGCTTTGTAAAACAGAATTACCAAATGAAGCAAGATGTTTACAGTATACACATGTTAAAACCTGGCTTCAAATACTTGTACAAGGTAACAAATGCATTTTTAAATGTCACATTTGTAATACGTTTTACGATAAGTATGGACTGAGACCCGAAATAAAGCATAGACCTAATATAGTTAAAGCTGAAGGGTATCACAGCACGCCATCGCAAAATCAGATTGCTATTAGAGATCACGTTGGCAATGATATACACGTTAAAGCTACAGCGTTTTTTGACAAGCTAGCTAATGCAAAGTCTGAAATAGAATATGAGGCGATTATTAAACAAGAAAAAGCAGAGGAACATGAACTATACACTCCAACAGCTAATCTTATTACCAGTATTTATTTTTTGATGAAAACAAACAACCCACTCTCATTTAGTCCAAAACAACTTGAGCTGTTGCAGCATTTTAAAGTAAATGTAGGAACTCATCATCACTCACCTGTAGCAGCGAGTAACATAGCTAGAATAATATCAGACGTGTTTCACAAGAAATTGTTACACGAACTAGTTTTACGTCAGTTACCGTTTACTCTAATGGCGGATGAGTCAACAGATGTGGATAACACTTCCTACATGGTTGTTTTGTTTCATACTATTGAAGACAACGAACCAATAATTTTCTTTTACAGGCTCATTGAGTTAGAAAATGGCCAAACTGCAGAAGCAATGGCTAACAGTTTTACTGAGAAAATTAAAGAGGACAACCAGCAAGTTCCTGGGTTTCTGCAGTACTTTCGGTCACATTTAACGGCCATTATTACAGATGGAGCACCGAGTATGATAGGCAGGGTTTCAAGCTTTTATACAAAGATAAATCACTTTATTGAACCACGCCAGGTTTCAGTAATTCATTGTTTTGCTCATAAAGTAAATCTTATTATGCAATCGGCTATACAAGGACCGAGCAAAACTGACCGCAGATTTGCCTACTTCAATAGCTTTGAGAAAACAGTAAATTCCTTTTACAGTTTTTATCGATCTAGGGGCAGTCGAAGATGGAGTCACCTTAAAAGTGTCGCAGATGAGTTAGCGGAAGCTAGGCCACGTCGAATACGATATATATTTAATGTAAGATGGTCTAGTAGCCATTTCGAGGCAATAAAAAGTCTACATGAAGACTACGACGTCTTAAAGAATGATTTAATTGCAATTGAGGGAGACAACACTTTTGATCAGAAAGCACAAGAAACAGCTCGTGATTTACACGCAATCTTGTCTGATAAAAGTTTTGCAATTGTATTGAGGGAGTTTCTTGACTTTTTAACAGTATTTAAGGAAATGTCAAAAGATTTTCAGCATCAAGCAGGGTTGCTTGTGGGAAAATACAGGTCTATAAATGCTGGCTTTAAGAAGTTTGAGGAGCTCAAAACCAAACCTGGCCCACACGTATTGGCCTTCTTAAAAGAATGTTACTGTAGAGACGGTTGTGAAAAACCCGAATGTACAATTTATCAATACGATTACTGTAGTGAAATCGTTTACAAAGGTACTTTGTTGGAAAAACTTGATAAGAACAGCATTTTCCTTAGCTTAGCAAGGTCTGATCTTTATAATTCCTTTATCAATGAGTTAAAGCAGCGATTTAATTTCGAAATTCTAACTGGAATGGAACTTTTTAACATTGAAAAGATTAAATTTGTTGCCCTTAACACAGATGGCCTTTTGCCTTTGCCTGAACCAATGCAACACATCGAGGCATACTATTTGCGTTATGACGACGACACAATGTTGTTTCCAGAACCGTTAAACTCTGAAAAAGTTGAAATTGTCTGCAGATTTTATTTTATCAATCAAGCAGACTGCGGAATATTGTTAGTCGAATGGACTTACTTAATCCGAAGCATCGCGAGAAGCATTCCTTGTATTCAGATGAATACTGAACCTAGTGAAATATTTTGGCCAAAAGCTCTTGGCGACTTAAAGTTGCAATGGACACATGCAACTCGAAAACTTGTACAGTTAGTCTTATCTACAGGCAATAACAACGCCGGATCCGAACGAGCATTTTCTTTAATGTCTCTCACTAAAACTAAAGCTAGGTCATCAACTTCACCTGCTATCCTTGAATCTTACCTTAGGGTTCGTACTCACGGTCCTGACGTTAAACATTTCCGTCCTATGGATTATACGTTGGAATTTTTAAAACGCCATAACATTGTAGATAGTACTGAGCCTCTTGGAGGGCGACCTCGAGGACCTGTCCAAAAAAGCCCGAAGAAAAGCACAATATTTTAAGATTATTATGAGGTATTATTAATATGTTACTCTAGGTCGCCAATAATATTGCCGCTGACCAATATATCACATTTACATATTTAAATTAGGAAACGTGTTACATTAAAAACAAATACATTTTGTAGTACATAAATGACAATACCTGAATCTCTGGCTTTGATTCGTAATTGTTGTTTCTGCAATGAGGTAGTTACTACATTGTGTTCTGTTAAAATTATGTAAATGTATCTAAGGTTAGAGAACATTAGTAATTAGCTGGCTATCCTGTATGTATTACTAAATACATTTGAAAATATACAACTGTTTTAAAATGTCTTTACAATAAAGTATATTTTAAAAATGCTAAATTGTTTTATCGGTTCTGAGTGATCTACAAATTTATTGATGCATGTTTCTGCAAGAATATAAATCATACTACATGTAATCTATAATAAATAACATACAGTATCTTTATGCTCTCTTAGTATTATATTGTAAATGTTGTTAAATATTGTTATTTTAATTTGATGTAGCATTTTAAGTACAACAGGAATCCAAGTATAATAATTGTGACACAGGTAAATTAGGACACTATCTATTTGCTACAAAAATATTATCTGTCATTAATATTTTTAGCTGATAAGTAATGCCTTGAAATACACTCTAAAGCACAAAATTAATTCAATTTATATTTCAGCTAAGATGAAATAAAATTTAACGAAGCACTAATTTAAGTTTCCTAATCATCGCATTTTAACTATCATAACTTTATTAATTAGAGAAATGTAATGGGAAATGAACTCTACGATTTAGAAATACGAATTGTAAACAAATCAAAGCACAACAGTGCAGTAGCCAGAGTACCAAGTACTTCTGCTGGGGTGACCCGCCAATGCGGTTTGACACCGAACTCAATATTTTATAAAATCCCACTAAAAAAATTGGAGAGCTGCCAAGAGTTAAACTCGGTGGTCTCTACTTTCGCGGCAGATCCAAGACCCACTCAGCTAACATGCGCCTTACTGTTCTTATATTACAAATACTTATACGCGCCTCACACAATTGGCTTTCAAAATTACATCCCACTAAGAACCGTCTTCCATCAAGGAGGGCGGGGTGGCTGAGTGGGTCTTGGATCTGCCGCGAAAGTAGAGACCACCGAGTTCAACTCTTGGCAGCTCTCCAATATTTTTATTGGGATTTTATAAAATATTGAGTTCGGTGTCAAACCGCATTGGCGGGTCAACCCAGCAGAAGTACCTAATACTCTGGCTACTGCACTGTTGTGCTTTGATTTGTTTACAATTCGTATTTCTAAATCGTTGAGTTCATTTCCCATTACATTTCTCTCATTGTTGTGACTCAACATGCGCCTTACAGTTCTTATAACTTTATTAATTCCCTGCCTATCTAATTGGTTGTGTCGCTACTCTTGTCTTGTTTTGCAAAATTCAAATTGTTGTACTAGGAAAAAGATAATAAATGCAACAGTAATATTCGTATTGTTTACATAGAATTATATGTAGTAAATATTTAGCAAAATAATGATTTTGAAATTAACTTTTCAGTTTTTTAATACATTTTATGCAGACACGCAAATTACATTTTTGAAATTGTAAACCCAAAAGTTGTATCTATTTTCGAAAAAACAGCTCTGTTCCGTTCACTGTAACTGAATCGAAATGACGCTTAAGCCATTGCTGTAAATAAAAATCAAAATAAAAAAATGTAAAAACAGTCATAAATTTAATTTAAGATGCGTGAGTCAAATATATACTAGTATTTAAAACATACCTCGCGGTTTTCTTCTTTCTCCGTTTGCTTTTTTACCTTACCAGCTGCTCGTTGCTGTTGCGAACGTCGTTTCCGTTTTTGAATTTGGAACTCTCGCAGTTTAAGACCAGCTAGCTCCTGGTCATGAGCTTTTATTTTATGTACCATGTGTTTGAGCAATTCGATCCTATCCTGTTCATGCTGGAGCCTGGTTTGATTACACTCATTATGGTTGAAGCCAACTAGTTGCTGTTAACAAAGGTGTTTTAATTTTAACTTTTCTTCGACATGCATCAATATTGTTTAACTTTACAGTAAATTTATGTTAAGCTTGCTTATTATTAATAAGCGCGATGGTATTAAAAATATATTAAAATTTATGCAATAATTAATTTTTTACCACTCGAGGATTCGGAGTAATAACTTCCTCAGATGCATTAGTTGGCCATTTTTTCATAAAAATGCCCACATCAGCAGATGAAAATCCTTAAATAATGAAACAGAAGAATATAATAAACCAAATTAAAAAATCAAAAGTTGTAAATATTGACTTACGCTTATGGAAGGCCTGATAAATCAGCCTAGGCTCGTCCATCCCATATTCGTTGCGGCTACTAAAGCGGTAAACTTGTGAGTCAATGTCGTCCATTTTTGGAGCCGCTTTTAAAGACAAACAGTACAGTTAGGTTAATAGGAAATACATATTAAAATATCAAATTAAAGAAACACTGCTACTTTTTTTATTTCTAAAGTACGTATAGATGCTTTTATTTGCGCTTCTAAAATATCGAAAGCTGTTAGTCAAGACTAGCTATTGTCCGGTACGTGGCCGTCGGTCGGTGTAAGCAAAGCTGTTGAGTTACCTCAAAGACTTGTATGTAGCTGTGTAGGTAATTGTAAAACCTTGTATGTGTGACAACAAAGAGTGAGTGTGGATCCAAAAGCAAGACGAGACAAATAAGAGAGGATGCAATAAAACTTAAACTAATGCAAACGCACTTGTCTTGCACAATCTGAATAATAAACAGCAGCCTCTACGTATCTGTGCCACACTGTCCATATTCATTCACAAAAGCCAACGCTTTGCTCTGGGAGCTCCAGCCGCCATTCCTGGAAATACATAAAGCTCCCGGCGGAGCCCCACTTTCGTCTCAATGCCACACTACAGACCTACTCTCATACTCGAAGTTACTTCTGTAGCAATACGGAAAATGCTTATTGCAGTCTAATTTAACCAATGAACAACAACAGTTGTCATCAACCACTTCAATGAACACAGCAGGAGCGGAACCAAGCTGCAGTGTAGACATGCTCAAGGCTTCCAAATTCTTCAACTTTTAATTAATTATATTTATGTGTATTCCAGTCACTTGCAATAATGCGTGCGTATATGTGTAGTGCATCCAAATTGACTCTAATTCATGTACGTATACAAACGCTATAGTTGCGCAATGTACATATATACCTGTACATGTTAATGCGTATACTAGCCTCACTGTATATACCTGTCACATCTTGATGCTTCTTCCTCCAACTAATTGCACTTTACATGGAAGAATCAATTTAATAGTTTAAGGTCTCCTGCTCACAGATCCGGAATGGTAGATGATAAGTTTAATTCAAATACTTTAATTAACTTATGTATCAATATTACCATGCCCATGACGTAATGTGTTGAATTTGGAATTAGTGGAACGCAGTGTAAAGATATTTTGATAACTGCAGGCCATGCCATTAGCCATAATCATTTAGAGCACATACACGTGCTCAAGCTAAGTTGGACTCCTATTCACAATACATTGGTAAGGCACTCTTATTTATAACCTATGAAGTAGGAAATCGTTTGTCATTTTTATGACGCATGGTGAAAGTGTTCTTGTAATTACAGGACATAGACATGGTACTATTAGTACATAAGCTAATTAAAGAGCCTGTATTAAACGTATCTTCGACCAATCTTGATCACATCTATAGTTTGAGCAGGAGAGCTCAAACCATTAGATTGATTTTTCCATGTAAAGTGCAATTAGTTAAAGGAAGAAGCAGCAACAAGATGTGACTGGTATATACAGTGAGGCTAGTATACGCATTAACACGTACAGGTATACATACACATCTTGCAACTACAGCGTTTGTATAGGTACATGCAGTAGAGTCCATTTGGATGTACGACATATATAGGTACGCAGAATTGCAATTGCCTAGAATGAATGTAAATAAAATTAATTAAAGGTTGACAAATCTGTGAGCCTTCAGAATGTCTACACTGCAGCGTAGTTAAGTTAATCGTTGCTTTGATTTTACTGCAGTGAGCACTTTTCTTTTTGCTACAGATGTAACTTGGGGCTTGAGAGTGGGACTGTAGTGTAGCATTGAGACAGACGTTGAGCTCCGGCAAGAGCTCTATGTAATGGCGAGGAACAGTAACTGGTGCCCCCCGAGCAAAGCTTCGGCTTTGGGAAATGTATGTGTACACTGCAGCACCAATACGTAGATGCCACTATTTATTACTCAGGCTGTTTAATGAGAATGCATTTGCAATGATTGTAATTTTTATTTTATTCTCTCTCATGGGTTACAGTTTTAAGCTGCTCTTTTAAAAACACAAGCACTTGTCAAAATAAACGTTTAAATACCTCTAATAAATTAGAGAATAAGTTTAAGCTACCTGATTATGGGTACGTAAGCTAAAGATCAAAATTAACTACAAAATATTTTAGTGACTCGACTGTTGTACATATTGCATTTAAGTGCTGTAGCTGTCTGCGCTAAATGAAATGATCAAAGAATGCATTTGTATTAGATCAACAACGTAGAGATATAGTTAACAAGTTCTAGCGTACAGGTTCGTCCCCTGCGATTCTATTTTGCCCTTTTATTGTTATTTGGCTTACGTGGGTTTGCATATTTTAGTTGCGTCCATAAAATTGAAACAACATTTGCGATGGGTTTGGCATACTTAAAATAGAATATAGGGGTTGAAGCATGTACCTTCATGCAACTTACATTGCAGGGCAAATACCGTCTCTAGCCAGGTATCTATCGCTTTTGTTCGTATTGAACTGTAAACCATGAATACAAGAGTAAGACAAGGTTGAAAAAAAGAAGAAATAAAGCAATGTAATGTATTGGCTGGTTCTCTACGTGGTATAGTTTTACACAGTTATAGGAGGTAGAAGGTACATTTATATAGCAACAAGTGCCAAGGATGTGAATAAGCAATACTACTTTTTTTCCTTCCTGACGTCAGCCAAAGACGTCCCATCACTTAGCCTCCAAATTACCTACACAGCAACGGACATGGCTGGGCGAGTACTCTAATACACTCAGTATAAAGCAGAAAATATTCCTTTACATGCAGACTAGCTATTATAACACATGACGTAAAATGTAGTCAAAGGTAGACAACAGTACTTGTACAAGCAGAAATGAAAGTTTTAAGCGCATCACAGTACTTATAACATTATTTGCATGCAACCTTAAATGAATATGATTCTTGCATTGCACTGTACAGAAGTGACTATATAGATGTATCAAATGTAACAGTGTAAGCAGACTGCACATTTATTCACTTCAAGGCATTTTGCTTTTCTGGCTAAATGCAAAATGTCTTATCTCAAGACTGAACCAACCAGGGGTAGTGCTACTTTGACAAATTCCTGATTTGGAGATCTGCCAGTGTTAGTGACGATCGATCCAAAAATAATGTCATGAAATTGTGTCAAACAATAATACAACTATCAGATAAGCAAGGTAAATGATGTTTTCAGATACTTAAACCAGAGATGTAATTTAATGTATGTATGACACTAAAAAGAAGTACTGCAAGATAGTGTTCTGGCAGTTAACCTAAGAGTCAATACATTTTGTTTGTAAAAAATGAATTTCAAAACAATATACAACTATTGCGTACATACGAAAAATATTTTTGTTCTTTACTTGTAGATTAGGGAGAAATTGTGAAAAAAATGATTGCTGCTCCTTTAATTCCTTTAGTTGATCCTTTTGGGCGTTTCCGTTGTAAAGAGTTTATGAATTAACCGTTTAGCATCAAAACACGTAAAATTAGTACACTGTACACTAAAGTTTTTAATTCTGATGAATTAAATTATATTAAAGGTTGAGGGTCAGCATCGTCTAATTACAGTTAGTGTACTGAACAGAGTAACTTTAATTGTTGTTAGCTTCTTTACGTGCTAGTTTTAGCTACTACAAAGAAAATTGTACGAAGATTTTTAAGTTTGTTATTGAAATGGTTTTGAGTGCCTTACCAGCAAAAATAGTTGAACTTTATGAAAATGGTTGAATAAGATGTAACAGAAGAAATTCAGAGCCGATGTAAGAGCTGCTGTAAGGCTAGCAAAAACTCAAAGATTTTAATCACTCGTGTGTGAAGAAAAAATAACCACCTGCAGCCAGTTCTGCGTTGAGAGAAGCTGTAGAGTTGAGAAGAACGAAGAAGAGTACAAAAAGGGCATTAGCACTTGTCTTTTTCGTGTCTAGGGGCTGACCGTAAATGATACTATCCATTTAGTCGGTTGGTCCCTTCAATGTCTGCTGTAACTTAAATTGTTTTCATTTGGGGTTGGATGGGTACCCAAAATGCAAACCGTCAATGATAAAGTTAATGGGCAGCTCCTTCTGCTTAGTACGATACTGTAGAAATTACTCGAAAGCTTTAGCTTTCAAAAGCTTCAACGTAAAGAGCTATAAACCACTCATGGGATGGGGGATGAACTGGGTGGTTGTAGTAATATTTAAATGCACGGACGACTCAATGGAGAGGAGGAGTACTAAAGTCTTGGAAATCTTTACAAAGGGATCGTCGAGAGAATAGTGAAGTAATTGAAACATAAAAGACATTCCTAAAGGTAGTAATTGGGTTTAAATTGGTTCAGTATTACCGTGCAAATAAATTAAATACTATTACCTAGAGCACCTACTACTATGCTTTTGACCTGAGGTCAACCTCCGTTCACTCCTGCTCCCTGTCACGCAGCCTCCCAGGCCATCCATTCAGAACTGTAGATGTTAGTTTTTTTGTAGATACTCATTTTTTCGGCAATGTAGAACTGATCATTTTAAATAAGCTTGATCTTACATTTATTTAAAAATGTAGATGTTACATTTTTCAAAAAAGGGAATATTTTTTGGAGCAGGATTTGACTTTTCGCTACATTATTTTTTTAATTTTGCACATCACGTAATAATTGTAAATTGTTTTATTTTTTAAAGTTTAAGCAGCTAAACTGCTATCTGACGACGTGACCGACTAGCAGGCATTGTTAAATGCATCAACATACATATACGTACATCTAAGCAGGCGTGCTTGGGTGAAAGCAGGCGTGCTTGGGTGAGCGGTTAGGGATGCGGACTGCAGACTGGAATGGAAATTTCCAGTCTCAGCCTTC
>JAQFZC010004153.1:0-16802 GCA_034695205.1 Dicyrtoma fusca | reverse complement strand
GATGTATTGCACGTTAAAATTACTCCAATATTGTCAAAAACAAAATTTTCCGCTAAATTATACCTATTCTTTATAATTAATAACAAATTAATAGTAACAAAAACTTTAAAGTGATGTTTTAGACCTACCGGCTTTAAAATTTACAAAATCTGCCAAAGAGATTTGTTTCCGGCGCCATTTTTACTTTTTGTTACAACATTCTTTACGACTTGTGACACCTTAATTTATTGTTAACGACTGCACCCATAAAATTGTTAAGCTGACCAATACATTATTGCGGAAAATACGCAACAATGTATGTGCAGTGATATATATACATGGTGTAGAAAAAAACAAAGAAATACATGATTTTCCTATCGACTAAATAAGGCGACTTTGTATCACTTATGACGAATTAATAATAATATTAATTTTATCAACAAAAAATATCAGGCTAAAGACGCGTGATGGCATTAAATTGAAAATACTCGGTTAATTATAACTTGACAGTTACTATATTGATTAGCAAACATAAATAAAGTCTGACTTTATCAATAATTCACTTTTAAACGATAACCAAATTAATTTACGTACTACTTAGAGGCTGTGCATAAATGAGGTTTCGATGAACCTTCAAAATTTTTAAACCCCTTTCACCGCTTCAAGTTTTCCTTTTTTAACAATAGCATTAGCTTAAATGGCGCCCCAAACCCCTTTAAGCACCTTCATTTGCACAGAATCTTTTATGCACAGCCCTTAGCAAATAGATTGAACGCTCTAATGGTTGTAGTACATGTACATAGCGCATAGCCGAAATGTATATACATACTAGGTACATTCATTCATTTTTAGTATAAATCTTAAATCTTTTTTTTTAACACGATCGACAGTATAATGCCTCCTTGCAGACCCTGGCATACAGTTCAAGGACGACCGGCTTAAAAGCAAAGGGTCGTCCAAACATGACCCATGCAAGATGACGGAGTAAATAAATGAAAGGTTTTAAATTGTAGTTGTGTTGACTATACCTAATTCCTCTACTCCTAAAATAGTGCTTGAAAAGTGTGCAACGGATGATTATCTGCATCGGCTTCTTCCTTTCCTTGGAAGTAGGACATAAATAGGCGCGGTAAGTTTTTTGCATCTGCAATAATAATAATTTACTAATTATTACTTAAGTATATAATAAGGACAGGTTTATAAAATATTGCTGTAAATTATTTAATTTAATGTTGTAGCTGCATAGCTGTATTTATATCCCTATACAGAGTCCAGAGTCAGAATGGGTGACGATCTTTATGCTGATTGGGTTGGTGAAAAGGCCACTTTTGGAATGGCCTGCTTTTGGTCAATTGAAGCCCAGTTCGGCGTCTCACTTGGAGTGGTCCGGACGCGTGTAGGTTATGCGGGCGGGTCAACTCTCAGTCCGACTTATCGTAACTTGTAAGCCTTTTTGTTATTATTACCTAAATGTTGTTTTTGTTATTGGCTTGGTTCGCGACAATTACAATGACACAAAATAAACATTTAAACAATTTGTGCCGTATTTTCAAATCAGAGGCGACCATACTGAGGTGGTAGAAGTAGAGTTTGACCCCAAGGTGACGACCTATGCCAACATACTCGACATTTTTTGGAACAGCCACAATCCTACGGCAAAAGCTTCTAGACAGGTACATGTAATTACTTAATCTAATTGCAGTCATACATAATATATTATTCAAAACAATTAATAATTTAAAAAATCAATCCCAGTACATGTCGGCAATATTCTACCACAACGAAGATCAAAAGCAGCAGGCAAAAGTGACATTGGCCATCGAGCAAGGAAAGCGGGCTCAGACCATACAAACCGAAATTCTACCCGTCGGACTTTTCACACCCGCTGAAGAGTGAGTCTGAAAAGAATTAAAAGACATTTTTTGTTTTTATTTTGTCATATTTATTCTCTAATTGACTTTTAATTCTCCAGCTACCATCAAAAATATAAAGTTCAGAGCTTCCCCTTCATCTTAGCAGAGTTGGACATGGATCCTGGTGAGGAATTAAACCATTCCTTTGTAGCTACCCGACTCAATGGCTACGTTGGGGGCTTCGGAACTGTAGACCAATTCGACGAGGAAGTTGACAAGCTTGATTTGACTCCAAAGCTGGCCAACTACGTGCGGAAAATGGTGGCGGATGGGACGGGGGCTGGTGGGTCTTGTGGGCTGCATAAATGAAACTGAAATAATCTCTAATTTTGTAGCAAAATAATCGTTTTAGTTTTAGGTACATTCAAAAAGCCATAAATATGTGTGTCATCGCTTCTTCAGCCTAATTTTGATTTTCGTTAAATGTGAAAAACATGCTTGTGGTTATCAATAAAGCCATTTGTTATTCGGTCATAATAATTTTCCAATTTCGTAAGTCGCTTTTTTCCCCGTCAAACACGGTCAACGGTTAAGTCACGTTATTATTTTAAAACAAACATTTTTAGCATAATTAGTAATTTTGTTCATGATTCAGTTTTAAAGGGTTTACTTAAAAATCATCCTTGTATCAATACCTGCATTAAATAGTACACTTTGTTGTAAAGAAGCTGTGAATAACTTCGTAAGAATTAAAGCATGTAATTTGAAGCGCAGTAGTTTAATATTATCACTCCTTTAACATTGCTTTTATCCTCCTTTCCTTCCGGTTGCCAATTCTCCGTCTTATCCAGAGAATGCAAATCCCGAGAAGTAAAATAAATAAATACATTGCCATCCTTAAGCCAAGGATGTGACATTAATTTATATGACGTGATAGCAAGTAGCGGTCTTGCGGTAGTCTTACTAGTTAGTCTTTGCGGTATCATATGATTAATTGTTAATTACAGTACTACCATTGTATTAAAATTATTCATATACTTTACGTAGAGGGTAAATACACCATCCTTACGTAGGTACATACTCATGACTACTATAACTAATTTACAATAAACAAAGCCAATGCCTTATATTCAACCTCTGTCTGTCAACGGTCCACTTGCCCGAAACTTCCTGTGATATGAAGCGCTCGGGACTGATACTGAATTATACTTGTATGCTAAATTATATTTCATTTTCACTTGTAATCTTCACGATATAATTAGAATTAAAACGTTTTGATTATACCGAGTAGTACTCGTATAGCCATGTAGCCATGTAGATCATGCTGCTAGCACTAATTTAATTACTGCTCACTCTATTTTTATAGCTTTTGCACTGAACGAATATCCTCTACAAAGGAATACGAAAGAAAACGAAGAAAACATGGGAAATGCTCTCTCTGAGAAGGCTAAACAGCTTGGATTGGAGCCCGATTTTTCCAACTTTGGTAATCGCAGTCCCACTCCAATGACCGATGGCGATTCTGAATACGAAAATAATGAAAAAAATGGGAACTGCAAGAATCTTATTAAAAATCCTTCGGGTTCTGGTACGTGAGTTGAAATGAATTTTTGTGTGTGAAAATCTTTAAAATATAATTTAAACTATTGATTTTGTTTTATTTTTTGCAGAGAAACTGGAACATTGGAAGGTTATCTGGAATAAGAATCGGGGCATCGGGAATAGAGTCAAGGTTGAAGCACCACCTTCCTGGGGATTGGCGAAGGGAGCTGACCTACCAAAAGATACCCAGGGGGACGTAATTGGCTCTGCCTTCGTCACGTCCTACGACTGGTGCTCTATGCAACAAACTATTGACCTATGGGACGTGGGCTACAACTCAGCGGAGATGGAAGAGATGATCCCTTTTCAAGTTACACTGTCAGAAATGTAAGTAAATAAAAATTCCATAAACTCCACTAGTAATTACGCGTATTCCTTTACTACAGTGATTTTAATCGTTAATATTATTGTACATTATTTTGGCTTGAATTTAGTGTGGGCGCCCGTTTCGACTGCGGTGGCATGTACAGAATTCACTTTTGTCTCATGAGCGACATTGAGAATGAAATTCTGAGTGAAGAAATGATCCAAGGGACGATTAAGGAAGGTACTGGGTGGAGGGAAGTATCCTCTACTCTTACTGTGGATCATAGGCTTCGAAATCGAATACATGATCTTCGCTACGTCATTGTGACGAACAATGGGAAAGATTGCAATTTTTGGGACGGATACTACGGAATCAAATTCTCAAGGATTTCGGTTGTCATCAACAAGATGCGAGAAGCAGAATCTACTGAATCCGATAATTCAGTCGAAGAGTAAACTTTTATTAGAATCAGTTGCACTTTTCCCTTGCTTTGATACAAGACGAGCGTTTTTGTAAAAAAATATTAATAAATCGTTATGGTAGTACTCCTACCACGTCTTTAAAAAGTATAATAAACGACTTATGAAAACCCAACTTGATGCCTTTTGAATACTCGCATTAATATTACCTTTTATTCTAAAAACCTTGTACACAGATGCATATTATGGCCGCTCCACAGTTTGTGCAGCTTACAAAAAGCAGATTATCAGATTTTTCAGGTCTGTTCAGCATACATATATATTTGCTATCGCTCCATGATGTCATACTTTATACCTGGTTAAGATGCAAAATGAAACGTATTCTTACAGTCTGAAAAAGACACAATAAATTCCTAAGGTTGTAATGTGCAGGTACATAGAGGGCACTACTATAGGGTGGTTTAAACGTACAAATCAAAGTATTGCAAGGTTTTGGAGAATGTAATCTCAAGGTTTCCATTTTTTTAAAAATATAAATCCAAAGGTTTGTTTTTTTTTGGAAATTGCAAATCCAAGGTTTTCATTTTTTAAAAGTGTAAATCATAAAGTCTTATATTTTTTGACAGGTTTTAATTTAGGTTTTGCTCATTTTTAAAACATAAAATACGATTTTAAATATTACCGACAAGCTGATTTTATCATAATATAAAAAACTGGAGACATATTGAGCTCTTTTGAAGGCTTCACGGATAGGGGTCACTTTGTATCTTAACATTTTACCTGACCGTCCGTTTGCTTTTAAGCAATTGAGGTCAAACGTTGGAAATAAGTAGAAAAAACCCACATGTTCACTTTTGTAATTAGGGACAGGTAAGTTACTCCAACGTTGTCACACCCATCCTGCTGCAATTTTTTTTCATTGGACACTGAAAAGGTGTTGTCGCCCAATCCAACATAGGCGGATGTTCGTATTAATAGGCGCGAACGAAGTAGTTACGATTACGATGCAAGTAATTTTTAACTGCCAACTGTGTGCGCTGCACTAGCTTTTTTCTTTCCTTTCAGTGTAATTTCACTCTAAAATAACTAAAAGTGTAAGTGATAATGGGCAGTAAAGCTAATAAAATTGACCCTTTGATTATTAGTACACTTTTAGTTATTTTAGAGTGAAATTATACTGTTTGGAAAGAAAAAAGCTAGTGCAGTGCACACAGTTGGCAGTTAAAAATTACTTGCATCGTAACTACTTCGTTCGCGCCTATGTTGGATTGGGCGACAACACCTTTGCAGTGTCCAATGAAAACCAATTGCAGCAGGATGGGTGTGACAATGTTGGAGTAACTTACCTGTCACTAATTACAAAAGTGAACATGTGGGTTTTTTCGACAGTAGGTACTTTTGTATCTTTTATCTAGAGCAGAGATATGACGTTTTGAACACGACCGGTGACCGGTCTAACAAACTGGCATAAGGGGGTCAACATTGAAATTTCCCATGCCCTGCAGCATATAAAAATATTATTAAAGGATCTTAAGAATGTATGTAGCGTATTTAACGTAAAACGCTACTACTGCAGTTTCAGGCATCAAAAGATATGCTATTTTACATGTATGGTTTCTGTAGACATTGCATTGATGAAAGCAACTTAAAAAGTAATAAGTAACTTAATTACGTACTATCGAAAAAACAACAATTCTAAAGAAATCTACAGCAGCAGCTGTCGTAGAGGAAACACCAGAAATAACAAAGCACACCTGAATATGAAAAGCAGTTTGCCCACAAGGTTGAGGTACAAGATACTACTAGAGCTGGGCATACCAAGTAATAGAAAATGTAGAAGCCCGAAAACAAAGCACTCCGCGGTGTGCATGAAAAGTATCAAACTAGACGTCGTTGATAGTTTCACGAGCTCCCAAGTTTCCAAAACAAAAGCTTTAAAAACTTTAGAAGAAGTATTAGTACTTTGGGAACAATTATTTAGAAAATGATATTAAAACGTGATATTTCCGCTTAAAAAGGTTTTAGCTAAGCCGAGGTACTATGGACGGCATGCGTGCGGTGCTGTCGATCCAGAACGAAGTGCTTCAATGTGGACAATAAAGAAATGTATCTGGAAAGATCTTATCTGATCTTGACAAGCTCTTGGAAAGCTCTGTCAGAGCAACCCATTGATTACACGTTAATGTATTACTTAAAGAACTAGAAATAAACACGTTCAGAGAGCTGCAAAACGTAAAAGCTAGGTCTGAACTAGGATGAGCCCTGGCTGTAGCTATTGCACATATGTAAGTATGCCCATAGTTGGGGTGCTTTTCAGATCTATGTAGCTATATTGTAACACATTGACACGCTATGTTTAGGAAAGTGATCTATCGGTCTCTGTAAATAATAAATAGTTATACGATTATGGGATCCTTGGTTGGCGCTCCGATATGAAAGCAATTTCAATACTATTCGGAAGATAAAAATTGAAGGACAGATACTGAAAACGTTGGCCCTAACAACTAAAATTACCAAAACCAATAACAGTGAACGTGTACTGATCAGTTTATGTGTCGAATTATAGAAAACGATAAACAAAATCGATAAATATTAAGAATTAAAAAAGTGTAGATTCTTGCCGCATTACCTAGCACTGAGCAGCACATCATACATACTGGTATCAGTAGACAGGGCGCAGTAGGGTAGTGACCTACTGCATTACACCAAGGCTCGGAAGGTTCCAGGTTCAACTCCTGGCGTGACCAAAATCCTTTACGATTGGCACACTACAGAGCGGTTTTTTCCCACTGGGTTTTTCCGTCTCTTCCTTCCGAGGCCCCTGTTGCAGGTGTTGATGGCCCCAAAAAGCCGGAACCTGGCGGGGGGAAACCCTAATAAGTAGTACCCAACCTCATACAAAGTTTACTAACAGAAATAAAAGAAGGAAAGGATGGTTGACGACACTAGTCCATGGGTGTAATCGCCTGATTGACATACACAGTGTATAAACCCAATTTTCATTTTCATTTTTTTACTAATATCAGTACTGCGCTTAACACAAAAATTCGCCCGAGCTCGGCAGGGAACTAAGCTTCCAAAATAAAATTTGGTATATCAGAGTCAAGCCGGGCAAAATTAAAGGGAAGTATAATTTTAGTCACGATTCAATAACTGAAATATAACTGAATTATAACTAAAATATACATTAATTGCTAAAAACAACTGTTTCAACAAAATACACACCAAGAAATATCCTTTGATTGTACGTACCTTACTGAGATAACGGATAACAAACTAGCAGCGGACGATGAAGAATATTAAGGACTTATATGAATGGTGTAAAACATGGCAGAGTAAGACAACCAAAATCTAAGCTCAACAGGGTGAAAACTCAAAAACGCTGACTAAAATGATTGGAGTGCAAATCGGGAATAATTTCACACTGCAAAAAACCATGGAATTGATGCAAGCCGACTTGAAGCAACCAACAGAAGAGAATACAGAACTGACCAACAAACTGAAAAAACGTACAGTGCTGTGTGACACGGCATCCAATTTTGAAAAGAAACAGCGTCATTATTAGTGGTGAGAACGATTGTGAGCCAGAAACAGCTTACAAACTTTGATGAAAAGTAAACAATATTCTAAGCATGAAACTGAAAACCCAAGTTAAAGTAGATACTATCCACAAAATAGTCAAGCTGACACACAACAAGCAACAAAAAATAGTGGATAAGTTTAATACACTCAATGACCGTCAGTTATTTCTCAGTAGGAAGGCTGAATTAAGACAAATGAATGGAACACCGGTATATGTTAATAAAAAAAGAATATTGCCAACACAAATTCGAAGTAGGGGAAGACCAAAGAAGAAAGAAAATTAGGATAGAACCACAAAAACAATCGAAAACTGATTTCAACTGGCGAAGCATACTACCTAAAGCAAACCCAGTATCCAATATTATTCTACTACCTTTGTATCGGAATACCGCAAAATTTGAAAAGCAACCTCTAAAATCAGCAAGGAAGCAAAACAATTAGCAAAGCAATAGTAAACATTATCAATCAAAACGCTAAAATTATGATACTACTAATATTCATTATTCAATTGTACCTTTCTTGTATTTGTGACCATAGGAATTTAACATTTGTAAATGAATTGCAGGGCAGCTACACCAGGGAAAACCTTTCTTAATATCTTAACTATATTCGCTTCTGTAATGTGGTATTTGTTGGAAACTCCCACCGAGATTATGAACTATAGTTAAATCGATCGTTAAATGAATGCATTATTTATTTAATTATTTATACGATTATAGAGCTGTAGGCCAGATAAAAAATGTTTGCCTCCTAAAGACTTAAATTACTCTTTTCTGTAAGGATCCTGATTTCCTTGATAATTCGAAGAAACCGAATGACGATTTATTGAGTTTCTAATTTGGTATATACACCAGAAGAGGTTTTATAATTTCTTCAGCTTCAGAATTTTATCAGCATACGGTTGGAATCTTTACAGTATTTGATTAGGACGGTTGTTAGATAATTTGAAACGAAATAAGTTTTCAAAATATGTGTAAAAATTGTAAGGCCTGCATCAAATACTAGCAACCGTTGAAAAATCGATCGTTGTGTATAGAATAGCAAGCAAAAGGACATTATTTTGGTTTAAAAATATTATTAGTATCACCGTTTCAATTAATAATTACACCTGCGCCAACTTCTTTCACTCACGAAACTGAATCAAAGCGGGAATTTTTCCTTTGCCTTTCGCAATCTGTTTTCGGTTCTTGTGACTACTTTACCGCAATTTTTGTCATTACGTTGTACGTATATACGTTCAGCCTACAGTATACAAACGACGGCTGTATATATCGAGATGTGATACCTCAATACCTTCCCGTTTCCTTTTAATTACTTTACCGTACTGACATAATAATTTCCTTATCGATAACTTGGGTGCGGAAAATCATTTTGCTGATTAATCATTGATTAGTTCCCGTACGGTTTTCCCCAGGGAATCGTTTTTCATAAGCTAGGAGTTAAAAAATTCAAAAAATGCAAAATACACGGGTTTTTTACATTAATTTAAATCAGCATGCATTGTAGTCATTGCTGGATTCCAGACGACTTGATTCCATAAGGCAAACTTTATCGTGGTACTTTATTTTTTTATTTAGTTTGTTAAAATATCATGCTGCAAACATAATGACACATGACACTAAAGCGAAATATTATGCTCGAATTTATTAATCGTCTGTAAGCATCGGGCTGACGTGAGTTAGTTATCAAAGTATTCTTAACCATATCCGCTTCAAGTTTGTAAGTAAGTCCAGGTCTGGCTGCATTTGTAGTTACTAATATTATTTAATTATATAATGTAAATGTTTAAGTCATGCTTATTTTTCAAAAGATATTTCTAGTCTCGTTGTATTCGTCACGTCCGCGATGAACTCATAATAATCGTATGGCCACCCGTGTTTCTTATCCTAATATGGTGGCATTCGACTGATGACTGAGGGACTTACTTCCGGTGCAATGCAATGTACGTCGATCAATTTCTCAGTAATTAAAAGTCAGCCTACAGTCTATTAATGTAAGAGGGGGCAAACCCGTAAATCAAGGCAATCGGTCAGTATAAATGAATTTGACATGAATTTTGACAACCTTTTTTCCCTTTACCTGTTCTCTTTATATTTTTTGCATTCCTTTCGTGTAATACCTCACAATTTATAGAAAACTATACAAAAATTAAAACTACAAACCAGAATAACCAGAATTTTATTTAACTAATAGCAACTCAATCAATACTACCGCATTATACAATAGTTCCTAACCCTTAACTTTCCAATTAACGCTACACTGATAGCACAAACTGGAGAATGGAGTGATTTAAATACAAAGCACAAAGCAAAATTTTCCTTGAATTATGAGTAAACATCGTGAAACTTGACTCTAGATCCTTCAATTTGTTTTTAAGTATTTTCACTGTTGCTATAATAATGGTTTAAAATATTCAAAGCTCTAACCTTTAGAGACAAAATAACAAAAAAAACCATTTTTCCCTTCCTTTGTTTTTTACACTGAGACGGATTTTCTTCATAGACGGTTTGGCCTAATCAACGGTTCGGTTCCAAACACGGTTTTGACACAACACGGTTTTGCCCCAAAATAGTTTTGCCCCACCTTGCATTACATGTTGTTTTTCTGTCTCTTACTTATTATTTTCTGCGGTTTACTCTAAACATTAAGATGACTTCGCGTTCGTTCCGCGAATTTTTATTTATTATTGAGTCATAATGTCGTGTATTAAACGCAATAAAGACATATTAGTTGTTTTATTTTACGTTGTAGAATTATTGTCGTCTGTCTAGCTGTTTTCTGTTCTTTCGATTAGATTTTGAGTTGCCATTAACTCGTATAAAATTAAGGTGGGGCTTACTGGCCTCGATTACCATTACAAAAAACTTTTAGTGTTTACTGAACAGTATCAGCATTAGTGATTAAGTAAACCTTCTAATTCTAATCGTCAATCGTTGTTAGAATTAATTTTTCCTGATACAATTGATTGGTTCAAATCTGTTTTAATTAATCGGGCTTGTGATTGTAATTCGATTTTAATTTTAATATAATGTAGGTATTTGAAGCTTCTATTATTGATTGTGTAAAGTGTAACAAGATAGTTCACTTATGCCTACGCCTACAACCTACTAATCGTAAGAGCTATGAATCGCTATGGGCAAGTTTTCTCCTGTAAGGGCTTCGTAATTTTCGTTTGTAACATTCTCCTGTTGACACCGTCAATCGCATTACGGAAGGAAATTGACGGTGAGTTCTAAGCATTCAAAAAGTGTTAAAATGTACAAAAATTACTTAATACTAATTTAAACGACACAGTTAATTAGTAATTTATTACAAAACCTATTTTAGAATGCGAAGGTGTGTTTCGATGCGAGAACGGAAAATGTGTTCATCCACGATTACGATGCGATGGAAAGGACGATTGCTACGATAACACTGATGAAACAAACTGTCGTAAGTATATAATTACTGTACTTATGTAATAATTAATCATGAACATACTTACCTATACTAATAACTACAACTAGGCTTAAAAGTTTTAGTTCAATTATATTTTTCAACCATTTTTTTATTTTGAAGCGGTTGTATGTAGAACGGACCAGTTTGCATGCAGTAGCGGAACTCAATGTGTTGAGTCTACAAATCATTGCGATAGCATAAAAAATTGTAATGACGGGTCTGATGAAGAAAACTGTGAGACATGTTTTTTTGGCTTTCAGTATGTATGTAAAATGTTATAGCAACAGGTTTTTTGATGTTTAGTCATTTATTTAATTGGTTTTGTTTATTTTAGGCACAACTAGCGCCGACGAGGAATCATCAACTACCTTCGACGGAAAATGGGCTGCCTCAACCAGTCCGACGTCGTCAGAAAGTATCTTGACGACGCTGGAAATCTTCGGCATTGTTGTCTTCGGAATCTTCGTGGTTGTAGTAATATTTCTTTTAATTGTCGTTTATTACCGTTCGAGAAAGTGCAAAAAGGAAAGGACACCCACACAACGACGAGGATCGGACACGAGTGACAACATTTTGATGAAACCAATAATTATTAATAGTGAGGAAGAACAGAAAATTCGCGACGAGATATTTAAGGGTATATACAAGATTCACGAGATCTCTTCCCAGCGATTTGAACTGGGTAAGGTGTCTCAGATAATGTAATGAATGATAGCAGAAACTGAGTCAGTTCTTGGTCTATAAATGCTATTTATTGCATTACAATTTTTGTTTACGTAAATCCAGGTTCTGAAACACTAGGACATAGTATGCTTGGAACTGTAAAAAATGGCATTTTACAAGGTGTAGAAACCGGCGGTGCAGAAAACAATGTTAAAGTTGTAGTAAAGACGCTCAAAATGAACAGCAAGGACGAAAGTATCGATGCTATGCTTGACCTTATTAGCCGATTCAGTCGCGATGGTCACCACCCTTACATTGTCAATCTCCATGGACTGGTCCGCCACAGTTGTAAAAACATTTATTTAAATTAGTTTAGGGATTAGCAGGCCTCAAGTATGCTGCTTTTCCGATTTCAAAATTATTTAAAATTCTGATTTTTTCTCATTGTGTAGTATTATCGTACAAAATGTTCAAACAGGTGCTAGTAATGATGTCTTCGTTCTACTTGAGTACTGCGAAGAAGGAAATTTACTCTCATACATTGATCGTCACCATCGTTCACTTACATATTTGCAACTCATAAATTGGGCTTTACAAATTGCGACCGGGTTGGATTACTTAAGAGGAAAACTAAATGTACATAAATTAAATCAACGAAGTGCAATTTAGTGAATGGACCAATCAATACACAAGTTTTTTTTACACTGCAGGTAATCCGTAATAATTACATTTCTGTTTTTTTTGTAACTTATAGATCATTCCTGAAGGTCTGAAGCTGGAAGACGTGTTCCTTAAATTCGATAGCTCGTCAAGCCCAAGTTGCTATGTTGCCAAAATAAATATTTTCGGTCTGTATCAACAACTACTGGACAAGGAGGGTAACTACTTGAGTTACTCCGAGGTAATGCGCACATATACCATTGTTAAATAACTTAGTACCTCACTTATGACTAACTTCATTGTACCTTTTACTTTTGGAAACTTTAGAAAGACCTTACTCGTTGGAGATGGTTATCCCCAGAATCCCTAAGTAAACAAAATCTCTCAGAAAACTCAGTTGTTTGGTCCTTTGGAGTCCTTCTCTGGGAACTATTTTCAAAGGGAGAACCACCCTACAGCAAAGTAGCATTCAGCCCGAATTTCATGTCTCGGTTGAAAAATAATACCGGGGAGCTTAAACTTCCGTTTATTCCCAACGAATTTGTTGGCTGTAAAAAGTTGTAAGAAATTATCTGTGTTCTTAATACCTCATCACATACCGATTTGATTAGTTTATACTCCCTAAGAGACCATAAAATAAAAAAAAATGTAACTTACAAGCTCATATGTTTCTTGTCGGTTTTTATCCTAGTTGCGATTTGAAATCCAATTGTACTAACCCGATACCTGAAAACAGAATTTCACTAGAAAATATTCTTCAAGAGCTGCACATTATCAAAAGAAGAATGGAAGACATGACCTTTTGTGAGAGGGTGCGGGACCAAATCCTATTTATTGTTTCATCTCAAAGATGGCTGGTGAGACTTATTGTTTACGCACTAAGTAGAGGGAGAGACTTCCCAACATATGTACCATAAAATAACCCTTTACGAAAAATCAACTGAATCTTGTTGTATTGGCGGCAGGCCAAAAAGTTTTATTAACCTTTTCGAAACGCTAATATCTAGTTTTACAAGTTTTTGAAAATGGTAATGTCTAATTTTGGCCCTTTTTTAAAATGGTTTTTTCTAATTTTAACCTTTTTGAAAATGGTAATTTCTAGTTTTGACCTTTTTGAAATGGTAAATTTCTAGTTTATCACTTTTTGAAAGTGTTGATTTCTAGTTTTGACCTTTTTGAAATGGCAAACTAGTTTATCACTTTTTGAAAGTGTTGATTTCTAGTTTTGACCTTTTTGGAAGGGCTAATTTCTTATTTATCACTTTTTGAAACTGTTGATTTCTAGCTTAGCACCTTTTTGAAAGTGTTGATTTCTAGTTTTGACGTTCTTGAAAGGACTAGTTTCTAATTTAGCCTATTTAGCACATTTTGAAACTGTTGATTTCTAGTTTAGCACCTTTTTGAAAATGATAATTTCTAGTTTTGCCTTGAAGTTTTTAAAATTGTGCATTACTAGTTTGATACCTTCTTGAAAATGTTAATTTCTAATCATACACCTTTTGAAAAAGTTAGTAGATGTAAACAGTAAACAGCTTCATGGTTTACCAGTTGCGAATAGGTTAAATAAATTATAATTATTATAATTATAATTTAGTAAGCGACATAACTCAATCGTAATTATTATGTAATAAATGTATAATAATAAATATTCGATAACTTTGATGTGATGTATATCTGATGTACTTAAATAAGTAACTACTAGCAACTAAAATGTACCTGTAGACAAAAGACTCAAAAATCAAACGAAATCTTACTCAAATTAACGCCTTAAAGCTCATCGTGAGTGTTAGGAAAAGATATAAAGATTCTGCAATCTTTTGAATTTGGGTTAAAGTTTCAATAGTTAAGTATATGCATACTGATATTATTTTAAGTTATACTTTTATGTTATGGCATTGTTTCATAGTTTCAACATAAAAATGCCGAGTATACATAGAACTGTATTACACCTAAAACTCAAATTCAAAAGTCATATCTACAAGGTTCTAACTTTCAGACTCTCCGGTGCATTTTCAACATGCCTTCAGAATGATAATAATAAAATTATAAAAAATACATACGTAGGTAGAGAGTATATAATGATGCCGTACGTGTTCAAAGATTTATTTTCTAAGGAAGCCTAGCAGAAGAAATAATTTTGCTGAATTCATTAGGCGTTCTGAAAACGTTTTAAGTTATCGACAAACCTAGCAGACATGTCTTACACATTCGTAGCTAGGTCTGTATTGTGATTTGCTGTTGTGTATTTATCGGGTCATGCTGAACGCTTATTCTATCACTTTCCAGTCTAAAAAATGTGAGACTTATTATTGTCTTTCGACTGATCGCTTTTTAGTTCTTGTAGTATTATTCAGTTTTTGTCATGTCTAAAATGATAAGCTTTACAATTTCTACTCGCTTTGTTTGTTATCAGTTATTGCATTGTTTCTTATGTTCAGTATCTACATCACACTATTTCTTGTAGCTTAAATAACTGGGTGAATCTTGTTCTATGTACGTAATTTATCCTATTGTCATAGTACTTGTACAGTGAATATTATTTTTACGTTCAACACCATATGCAATGGGCTCAATATGCGCAGCAGACTTATTTTCATAATGTATTCTGTTTTGCAACACTGAGTTTCGCCAAAATCGTCTTCCTTCTAATCCTCGTTCTTTAGTTGAGTTCCGACCTCATCATAATATGATGGTGTCCACTTTCAGCCCATGTTAATTCCCTATCTTATTAAGAAACTCATCTAGACTTCATCTTTTCCTCTTCCTTATGATGCATTGAAATGCATCAAAATGATGCAGTTACAACTATTAATAATGGACTCACTTTTTTTATGATGCGGTTATGATGTGTTGATTTGGTGCAGTGTAGGGAACAGGAAGGCTACGAAATTGTATGTAAGAAATATGACATTTGTAAGGTAGGCACAAAGATGCACATAATTTGCATATAGCGGATTACAAAGCAAATCGTTTTGCCACAGCCATACCAGAAGAAATAAAAATTTTCATTATTTCTGAATTGCATAAAGGATATTTTGTTTTTATTTTGTTTCATTGATTCGTTTTACAATTACTGCAAATGCTAGCGAAAACTCTAATGTACATTTTGGCGCGTCTAACAGACACAAAAATTGATTTTAAAAGGTTTCCTGGCATTAGCCAGGTGTGAAGGAACTAGGGACGACATACATTTAAGCTTCATCAGAAATAATATTCGAAATTGAGCCTATAGCTTAAAGAATAGTCTCTAACTCTAAGCGTAGCAAGTGTAGCGACCGCTGAATTCCACGGGTTGAATCTGGAGGTAGTGGTTTCCGGTGGCCCTGAAATTGTAAATCAAGATGGAGTCAATTAATTATAAAAGATGACTGAATTTTAACGAATAAAAACAAGTATAGTCAATATAGATTATATGGGTGTTTGGCTTACCCAGCTTTGGCGCTGTCTCCGAAGGTGGCGGACTGTTGTTTGTTGCATTCTCCGCTGCTAAGGTGAGCGTATGAGTTACACTTGTAGCCATGGATGTCACTCTTTCCGATAGAACGCATCCAGTACTTGGCAGAAGCAGCATGGGAGCAGCCTGTAAATTAAATCAAATATTATTTTTTTTTCTACATGATCAACTTGGAATCAAGAATTAAACCAATAATGATATTCAGTGGGCAACTTACTGGAGGTCTGTCCGTCACAGGTTGGCTGAGGATGCTCTCCGCCATTGGGGTAGAAGTCAACATCCCCCAAAGCCTTGGTATTTCCCAAGTTGCCCATGTCAGAGTGCACAACGTCGACGAAGGTGGCGTCCTCCTTGTTCAAACATCTGGCACCGGAGGTGCAAGTGAAGAGGGGACCGGCGGGGTCAAGAGCCGTGATACGGGCGATCTTCTGTCCGGTGGCAGCTTGGAACTTGCTTCCGGCGTGTCCAGCGACGTGGGCCCCAAGGCTCACACCCACAAGACGAATGTTGCTGGCCTGGACGAGACCCTTGTTCTTGAGGACGACGAGGAGATCGGCAATCTTCTGGCCGATGGCACCAATGGCGTTCGTGGCAGATGGGTAGCAGAGGGGAGCAAGGGCCTCGGACATGCCATGGCAGGCAATGCTGCCGTAGTCGACGGTGATGACGTTGATGCCCTGGTTGAGTCCCAAATATTGGTCCTTGATGTCCTGAGGGAATCCGCAACGGTAGTCCTGAAGGAAACCGTGGATGAGGACGATAGTTTGTTCGGTTTTGACAATGCCGGTGTTGGAGAAGGTGGAGTCGTCTCCGATGGTCAACTTCTTGCCGCCACCGTAGGAGCC
>JAQFZC010004152.1:0-16807 GCA_034695205.1 Dicyrtoma fusca | reverse complement strand
TACTGTCGCTTCTCCATATAATTATCGTTATGCTGGTGGTAGCTGAGACTGGCCTGGCACTGCACTGGTAGAAGCACCAGCACTCAGTGTATATGGAGTTATTGTTCTGTAAAAAATGCTGTGGAAATGTAGCTCATTTAAATACACCTGTATGTACATGGCTACAGTATTACTACTACAGTACAAGCCCATCTCCGCCATAGGGCTATCCCACTATGAAGTCATAGAAAGGATGTGTTTTTTTGAAATATGTAAACACAATGTTTTGCTCTTCTTTAAAGTGTAAAAATCAGTATTGCACTTTTCAAAAAGGGCAGTTTTGTCACTTTACCTCTTTTCAGAATGTTTAAATCAGTATTTGCACTTTTTAAAAAGGGTAGTTTTGTTACTTTACCTCTTTTCGAAATGCTAAAATCAGTATTTGCACTTTTAAAAAAGGGCAGTTTTGTTGCTTTACCTCTTTTCAAAAAGTTCAAATCACAAATTATCATTGGTCGAACTTTTAAAAAACGCTCTTTTATAGTTTTTCACTGTCTCAGATTGTTCAAATCCTGATTTACTCTTTCTAAAAAGGGTAATTTCGTTATTGCACACATTTTCAAAATGGTCAAGTCTTAATTTGCCTTCTTTCAAAACAGCTTTCAAAGACCAAATTGAATGGTGTCATATTTGCGAGTTTCCTACCTATCTATGTGGAGAGATGATCCTTCTTTCGGCTTCGACTTAAGTTTTGCTACACTGACAATTTTATGTGATGCTCTCTTGCCATGTCGTTGTTGCCGCAGCGCGCTGTTTTCCTCTCTAGAAAAAAAATGTTTTACGATCATCTGCAGAACTGCAGGAGATTAAGAGAGCTCATCTTTTCCTTGAACAAGCTTTATAACTTAAGCTCAGGCCTACAGGATATGCCATCAGATATGATTACAATTATGATTGTAACTCTGCTATATGTTGCATCTATCTGTATTTTCTATATATACTATATCGTCGGTAGTTTTGCCTTGGCTTCCAACTACTGAACTACTACGCGGTAAGCTAAGGACGGACGGACGGATATTGGCGGTCGCAATTAACAATGCGCTTCACATCTCCATGTCTGTACGGTACCTCCGCAAGTGTTCAATGACAGAAGACAGTACGATAGGATGCGATGCGATGATAATAATAAGCAAATACTTTTAAACTTTTAAATTGCATCTGCATCTCACACTTCATGTCATACACTTCCACACACACACACAAAGTGATGTCATGTCAATTGGGTAATTGGTCTCTGTATTGGGGAGATCACAATAGAGTGGTGCCCGAATCCGCCTTACTACTTAGCAGTGGTACCCTTTCAAAAATCTGTACGTAATTGTTCTCGAAAATATAGGAAGTTCGAAGCGAACATCTTCATTCTTTTGTAAACACACAGATTTGTAGGTAATTACAAACGTCAGTTGGAGAATCGAGAAGCTATTGGCCATTGGCACCGGCCATTATACGGCCAGATACGGGCTTTAGCACTGGTCATTGGCTGATAGTGTGCTATCAGCATCTGCTCAATCTTGTACATATTGTATTGCCTTGTTTTGTGGCGCTTGATGGGTTTGATGGATTGGATTTTGATTCAGATTGGAATAGACATTTGATATTTGATTTGAACTTGAGTTTAGATTTAGATTTGAATTTGACCGGCTCTCTTTAGTTGTTCAGTTGTCAGTCAGTTAAGCCCGACCAGACAGAGGAGCGGAAGATTGTAAGTACCCACCATTCTTTTTTGATCTCAGGCGTACAAAAGCATAGGTAGGTTGGGGACTGCTCCGCTATACGAATTGTTGTCGTTTTTGTATTGTTATGCAATATAAAGGGGGTAAATTCTATAGAAGATGCGTACATACAACTTAATGGTCATGCCATGGTGACGGTGATGGACGATGAAGATGGTCCTTGGATGAAATTACATGTCAGTCGATAATATAGTAGTCATTCCACATCCACATGCCTTCGACTTTCGGCTCAAGTGGTAAATGATACCAATAATAATAATAATGGTGGAAATAATGCGGAAGATAAAGGCTCGAATTTCCTATTCCTTGTTCCGTTCGGCGTTCGGACGATGATGATGATGTTGAGGAAAGCGCTTGTATCAGTGCAGTGCTCTCTCTCTTGGAGGGAAAGAGGAAGAATGATTAACGGGAAATTCTTCACGAGATCAATTATAATTTTCAAAGTTGGAGTTGGCTGAAGGAAGATGATTTGATAATCATGCCGATGATAGTAATAATATGCTGATGACTCATGTAATGGTCTTCCTTGCTTTGCGTTGGTGCTGTAGTGCCAAGTTCTTTGTATCTGGAAATGCAAATGGACAAACGAATGAGATGATTTGTGATTCTTTCCCGTTTATCATTGACACTGCGGCTTGTAGTGTGTACATAGTGCTCAATAATCCAAATCCGAAAGCAATATTGCTGTATTCAAGGGCCAAAAATTTCATTTCGATTTTGATTTTGGACGGTGCCGTTGCGTTGGATTCCGTTCTTTCTGTACCGCAAACAAGTACGATTGTAAATGGTGGCCTTATAGCTATATAGGTATGCTACATAGGTATGCTATATAGTATAGCTTACTACATAGTGAATGGCAGTGGAAGTAGCTAGCTATACCCTTTCGTATGCCTGTTACGTAATTAGATACCGACTGAAGTGACTGGTGCGATGGACAATGACATTGTATCAATAATGCGGTAGATTTTTTTGTGTACACTTGCATAACAAACACGGTGCAATAATCATTACAGTTGTTGGCGTAAAATATTGCCGTTGATTTTTTTTTGTACAGCTTTATTGTCTGTATATGTTCATGTTCCATTTGGGGTGGGTTCACTTGCTTTGCTCTGCTCTGCTCTGGTCACTAGTTGGTAACTGAAATCTGTCAATATTTAGACATGGAGGGACCAACTGTGTATGCATTGATACACTGCACTGGGCCAGTGATTTATTCTTGAAATACTGAAATTACTTTGAAACTTTGACGCAAAGACATCATTGCTTTGCTAGTGAAAGCAATGCATGTAAACCTCCGCCTGCCTTTTTTGTTTGATTTGTTCTGCCTTCTTTTTTTGGGAAGAAAATTGGCCATAATTTATTTAGGATTGTTAGTGCAAGTAAAGTGAAGCACACACAGACGGACAGGCAGACAGACACAGACACAACAGAGCGTCACGTCAAACGGCGTTATCTTTCTGAAACAACAATTTACTCATTTACCGTATGGTACGTTTCAATTTTGTTTTTTTGTAAGAGTGAGTGTTTGTGTCTGTTCGTCTGTCTGTCTGCCTGTCTTTGTCTGTCCGTGTTTTTAAGTGTACTTCCGCTTTTTGTGCTGACGAGGAATGATATTGATAAATTACTGATGGATCAATTCACCTCGTCCACAGCGTAGCCGTAGTGATGGATAATCGTCGTCTTTGTGATCTTCAGAAGAGATAAAAAAAAGTTAATTGGGAATGACATTTTATTTAATGGACTGTTCAGTTAATTATTATCCAATGGGAAATGCTTTGATGTAATGAACATACTAATGGTGATAAGAGATGTGACCATTTATCATCGAAAGCTCATTTGGGTGGTCTTTTTTTCGGCTAGAAAAGTGCACTTACCTGTGCTGTACACACACAGGATAATGGCAAGTGTTCGTATTTGTAAATTATTTTGTTATTGTTGTATAAAGTCTGGTAGAGGCTCGTGGATTGCCGTCAGTTTTGCCTTGGAAAGAACCTGAGCTTCATCAATATTTATATTTACGGACCTTATTTGCTCGTAGGAGCTTGCATGTCGCCAATATGCTGACATTTGTCACAGTCACACTGCAGCCTTGTAAACTAGTATGAGTATATATGTAAAGTACGTGGTATAGGTATAGCAACTTCACTGATAAGGGCTTGTTTGCAGCGGAAAAGAGTGCAGCCCGTCCCGTAAACTATACTGTGTACACATGGCCATGAACATTTGCCTACCTCTTCTGTGGGTTAAATTGAATTGAATTCCATTTGTATAGACATTGTTTATTATTTATTTATTACGATGCATCTGATCGTTAGGTTTGTCAGTTCAATCCTGAGTTCATCTGCATTGCATCTGTATTGTCGGTGAAGAAGAATTGTGACTCAAGTTCAGCGTCCATTTAATCTTGTTTTGACTGAAGTCCCAACTATCTACGTTTTACCTAGTTGTTTTAACAAAGTGTGTATACTACTTTTGCACATTTTTAAACAATGTAAATACCAGCTTTGCACATTTTTAGAAAGCTCACTGCCAATGAGGTACATTCCACTATTGTGAACAATGGTAAAACACCAAATTTACTATTTTTGAACATTGTAAACACCAGGTTTGCTACTTTTGATAAATGTAACATTACGTTTGTACTTTTGATAAATGTAAACAATACGTTTGTACTTTTGATAAATGTAAACAATACGTTTGTACTTTTGAGAAATGTAAACAATACGTTTGTACTTTTGAGAAATGTAAACAATACGTTTGTACTTTTGAGAAATGTAAACATCAGTTTTACTACTTTTGAGAAATTTAAACATCCGTTTTGCTACTTTTGAGAAATGTAAATACCATGTTTGCTACTTTTGAGAAAGTATAAAATCGGTATTTGCCAATGCCAATACAACAAATACAAAGTTGATTGTTGTGACTTGCGTCACAATGCTTCTTCACCTACTCTGTATAAATATGTACCTCCCTGCGTGAAGGATTGTCTGGTTTTGGTTTTGGTTCTGGTTCTGATCATCTGCAAGGTGGTTTTCACTTGACTTTGGTTCTGGGCCACTGTTTCTGGTGGGAGATAATGCTGCACTATCTTTATGAGTACAGTTGACTGTATTGCAGCGGCTCATTTATCACCACACAGTAAAAAGAAACGCCAACGTATACCAAGGACCAGCAAGACTGCAATCTAGTGCATGTAGGTAGGTAGGTAGGTATTTACTATTTACTTTGTCTGGACTCTGGACGAAACTACAAGGGCCTAAGTTAATTACTTATTCCCAAATCCAGACAATCTCTCCCTCTCTCACTCTGTCTGTAAAAATCTAAATGAGTGCAAGTAATTCTGAAGGCATGGCATATAAACATTTATAATTTTTGAATGATATCAAACTACACAATGACATTCAGCAATGAGTTCAACATTTTGCAGTGCATTAATTATATTATTTCGTGCATCATTTCAAGTACAACTCGAGCCCACATTGTACGTATGTATTGCATAGGTAGTATTGTATTGTATGTACATACTGCTGTGGTTGTAGTGAATCGATTTGCATTGCACTGTAGAGTGCAAGAGTTGAAAAGTTGAAGAGTCCTTGACAGCTAAACTTGACTTTTAATCATCTCATATACAAAGATTAAACGGCAAGATTGTTTACTTATGAAATGCTGACTGCATCTAGCACAGGCACTGCACTGGTAAAAGTCGATGCGACATATCTTTTCGTTAAAATTCTTTGACTGCATCTCTGTTCTGTATGTACATGCTATGTACATAGCTATGTAGGCACTTTAACAGTGCTCTTGAGTTTTTTGAATCTTTTTATCCACAACCAGTTCTCGTCATCATCATCATCACAACAGAACCTTTTCTGGATTTGGACTTCCACTCGAATTTCGTTAGCGTCACCATGAGCATTAAAATCGGCGGTGCACCCACCAATGAACGTATCTTATGGTTATGGTTCCTTTTTCGTGTGATTTGGATTAAAAAAATCATAACAAGGGGAAAAAAACGATTACATTCCTTGACTTTGGTGGAAATTAAATGAAATGAAAAATTCTGACCTCACTCTCACTGGTACATTGTGTACACAATAGGTAATTGAACTGATGTGTATGTACATACAAGTATTGTATTGTCATTCTCAATCTGAGCATTACTTCCTTTTGTGGGTGCAGGGATAATTTACAATTTACATTCGTGAATCAGACGTTCTAGATATTACTATTTGGATTTGGATATTTAGGTATTTGGATTTCTGAATTTGGGTTTAGACTTTGATTTGGCTGCAGTTCTTTTAAGACTGACTGTGAGACTTGCATTGCATTGTAAATTATGAGCTGGTAAAAAAAAGGTATGGGCTGGGTTTAACCTATTCGCTCCTGAGCCACTTGCAGTTTTTTTAAAGGCGTCGAAAAATGTAAAAATGTAATATTTAGTTTAATATTTAAGCATTAATAGTTATGTACATTTATAAAAAAAGCAAAAATTGTTATTTTATAATAAGAAATGTAAGTTTGTACGTTTTTCTAATTATCAAAATGTTTTTCTTTTTTTTTTCATGTAATCAACAAAAATGGTGGACACACAAAACAGGTATGAACAATACTTTACTTACTTTTCCCTTTAAATTCAACTCCTTGTGATGAACAGGTTAACGCTATATAACATCACCAACAAGATACAAGCCCCAAGACATAATGGGTCTAAAAAATGAGTTACTAATCCAAAGTGGGAGAAAAAATCCAGGGCACATTTTTAAAAGTTAATTGCTTTAGCATGTTAGGAAGGAGACACTAGTCCTATACAGTAATTGTGGTCGTAATTACATTTCTGTATGTACACGTGGCACAGGCAGTGCCAGGGAATTCGCGTGTATTTATGTTTAGATTTAAGTATGAGCTGTTTATTCAAACATAAAAGCTCAAATTGCTTTATTTATGAGTAGAATTTACGGCTCTCATTCATTCAGATGGAGTTGAAAAGTTTATGCATCAAACAGTCAGAATGACTGCGACAAATGTTTAAAAACAAGTTTTACGAGAATTAGGGAAGTGACAAATGTGCTCTAGTAATATATCCTATTTTTATTCTTTCTAATTTCTAAACCAAATGCTACCAACAACCCGAAGAGTCAAAGCAACTCAGCTCAACTCTTGGAAACCATTCAGATTGCACATAGGCATTAGAGAAAAGTATACAGAAACTGAAATAAAAGGAAATGACCTGAAAGTATTTCTATCAAATGAAAATGTCATATGGGGGTTTGACGTATTTATATACCAGCGCATCGTTGGAGGTCCCAAATTCAAAAGGGTCTATCTGAAGATAAATATTCGGGAGTTCTATGGCTCAAGCTTAGAACGCCCTGCAAATTAAACACTTCAGAGATGGTAGGTAATTGCGTAGGTACGAGTTATGCAATAGCATCACTGTAGTTTCAAAAGTTGAATCTTTAACCTATTAGGAGCTGCGAAGCCATCAACCATGAAAAGAATGCTTTGCAAAAGGGCTTATTCTACAATAAACTTGTTCAAAAAGGTCAAAACTAGTAATTTACACTTTTTAAAAAGGTCGAAACACGAAATTACCGTTTTCAAAAAGGTTAAAACTAACAATTTACACTTTTTAAAAAGGTCAAAACAAGAAATTAGCGTTTTCAAAGAGTTGTAAACCTAGATATATTACCGTTTCGAAAAGGTTAAGCAGTTATGACGTTTTTTTAACTTTGAAAATGCTCAAAATGTTCAAAAATGTTTTGCCTTTTTCAATACTACAAACCTTACAAATAACAGCGTATTTTGTGTGGATTTTACCTGTAAAAGCCTATCTTGCACGCTAATGGCATGGTAGAAGTGATGGTTTGCAGCGCAGCTCGTAGACAGCTACGACACGAAAGCCGGCGATAACTGTAAGTGAAGGGAAAAAAAACTTTTGATGATAACAGTTTCACTTTGAGGCGACTGCACTGATATAATAGATTACATTTTTGTCGGTGCTTCTGCTTACACTATATACCGTTAGCATGGTTCCCTTCCGTCTGTTGCTATTACTGCACGGATTTTATATTTCAATGTTTTTGTATATTGTAGCCATATGGTCATTGCTAGGCTATTTCCAAACCTTCACGTACACCTGCTTGGGTCACAGATTAAGTTTTGGGGTACTCTCGCTCTTTAATGTTGGGATTATAGCTGTACTTTCCTTTCTGTTTACTCTTCACTACTTCACTATAACTACACCGAACATGCCCTCTCGTTTTGGTAGAGTTTGCAAAGCAAAAGGTTAAAGGTTTCTGCCCCTAAATAATATCACTGTACTACTACTACTACTGCATACATTACATTCGTCCCGGAATAAAAGATAAATGATGGCTACCTGCATATAAATGTTCTACTAAAACTGTTGTGTTGCAAAAGCACTGCTGTCTTATAAACTATGTAGGTACTTATATAATAAATATTGTATTGTAGAACACGCGTAGGAAGTGCAGCATGAAAATGGATGCATTTTAGATCCTTTTAGATCCTCCACAATTTCTACGTTTATTGCCATTGCCTTTTGCTATTGCTATTGCTATTGTCAAGAAAAAATGGGCCTCTCTGTAGTTGGCACAATAAATTTGTTAAACTCTGTGATCTGTACTGTACATAAAGTGTAAACAGCTTCGTTCGAAGTTCGAACCCGGAACCCCAGCGACCCGAGCCAATGCAACGCAATAGTGCAATGAATGAAGGCGAAGCAAATTTATTGAACGTTATTGAGAAGCCAACAAATTTTTATGATCCGTGCCATTTGTAACAATCTAGTTAAGTTAATTAAGAGCAAAAACCTACGCTTGTTGAAAGGAAACAAAACTACCATGTTGCAGGTCTCAGTCTATAAATTCTACAAAAATAAAGCCAACTACATATGCTATAAATACACTACGTGCAGTGTAGTGCAAGTGCATCCCTATAGCTTGGCTTCTACTGATTAATGCTTAATACAATACATTTATAATACCATAGGGTATGTGTCTATACTACTAATTAGGGTATAGCGTTTTTTGTTCTAAATAGAACGCTGTCCTTAAATATAGTTACAACTAATTCTTTGTATATGAATGGACTGTACTTTATGGACTTATATTTAACTATAGTGACGAAGCTGGGGATAAATAAGCTCATCAATAAAACCACCCAGGCGTGAAATAGGCATTAGGAATTGAGGAAATACACTCAGATTGGAAAGGACAAAACATTTATAATATCTACCACTTTATCATCGTCCAATCCCAATCCGTGGAGCACTGCACTGCACTGCAGTTCCAGTTCCAGGTCCAGTGCAGGGTTATCTCCGAAATGCAGACGTCCTTTTCCGATGAAAACAAAAGCAATTTCCTCGAATTATCCGTCAGCTCAACAGATTCTGAAACATTTAAGTTGATTGCTTAGGATAATTATAAGTATAAGTGAAGTGCCTACCTATACCAATACTTAAGCCTATATGTATACTATGCCACAGATAATAAGTCAACTCATTACAAAAATTTCACGCTGTATACTTGACATGTGCGCTTCCCTCGCTCCCTGATTCTCTTTCCTGTTCTGCTGTGTAAGGCTCTAGAAAATACGGATATAATTCAGTATACAGATAGCTACTTACGAGGGCTACAATCTTACAATCTATCATGGGATCCAGAAATAAGACCAATTTAGAGTTCACAATTTGGGGGAAAATCATTTTTTGACATCGGAAGTTGGACCCGTTCTCTGTCAATTATCGCTATCGCCAACAGACTTAATTGTTAGACCAGCACCAGTAGTGCCACTACTGCACTGGGGCAGCTGCCCCTAATGCCTACACTGTACTATGTAGGCTGAAGAAATCTGTTTCTATTTTTAGATTGACAACAAGTGATTAGGTTTTCAATTTCATTTTAACTGATGGCAATATGGAATGGCTGTGTATACGCTTTTACAGAGCTGCAGAGATGTAGAAATGAGATGCTGATCTTTCACTTTGGTCCTGGTTCCGTAAGTTAAATTCTGTAGCCGTTTCTGGAACTGGAACTGAAAGTTGACAGTCGTTTGACTTCCGTTGTAATCATTGTACATACAACTGCAGCACACGAGGGTCTTTTGCCTGTCTCTGTCGCCTTCCTGACACTTTGTCTGTGGGTTCAACTTGGCAATTTAAAGAAAAGGGAAAAAGAATTCCGTATAATAATCAAAGTGCAGACGCATATTGCACCTACCTACCTACCTATACCTCCGTGTCTACGTCATAGAAGTCAACCGTAGCTTTGCTGACAGCTGCAATTACTTAACAGATGAACTAAATGTGAGTTAAATGGGGCGAGAAAGACATGGAAAATGTGAGTAGTGAAGTGCTCATCAAATGTGTCTACCTACCTAGATAGATACTGCAGAGAGATACGTCCCTTAATTCACTCTCTTTCCATTTCAAACTCACCTCTCTTACCTTTCCTTTGCCCAGTAAATGGAAAATCCATACAGTATCAGAGCATAGCTGCCTATCTAATGTGATTGATACCATCAGAGAGCCTCATTCCAAACAGTCTACAAATCTCCAATCTGCGCTGATACTCATTTTATGCATGAATCGGTGAATTATGAATTTATGAGATTTTTTAGGTAGGTTGGCAGGAACATGGTAAATAGTGAATAGTAAATTGAAAACCCTGCGAAAACTGCGAATTTATCTTATTGCGAATTGTCTATCTGCATCAGTTTCATTTCGTCAAGCACATGCTTGGACTTATCTGCTGTGCCAGCTAATAGCTAATAAAACGGTCAGCGGCTTCTCATTTTGACAGAATCTACTGTTTTATCTCTCAAGTCCAACTCGCGTGTGTTTAGTATTTACGTACCTATTATACTTTTTGCATATTGGACGTTAGGTATGCACACATTTCATGTAGGTACGTCAAAATCAGTCAGTTGACCTATTTCCCCCGTTGATTAGAAGGTATACAGACAGATAGGGCCTAATGTATTACTAATACACGTATAATCACGCATAAGTGAGTCTTCTCTTACATTTAGAGATTTGAATTGATGTCAGGACAGGTATTGAGTGAATTAAAAGCAAATGACATGAGATTGCTATAGACACAGGAATAGATTGAAGATGTATACATGTATAGTTACATACATACATAAAGCATAGAAAAAAGTGACTAAATGAATGACTTGGATTGAAATTGAAAAGAGCATTATGCAGAAGGATTGGTTTTCTATTACATTCTCACGTACGCTGCCTCTGCTCTGTCAATCAAAATCTGTCCCTATACACATTTCCAATCAGTTGCAATTAAATTAATTATGACAAACTACTACTACCATCACCACAAAGAAGAAGAAGTACACTGCTCAAGCGTGTGCTGTGAAGCAATTAACGTATTTTTACTGCCTTTAATTTCAATTTCGGTTTCATCACTCTGTACTGTACTGTGTTATGAGTAGGCAGTGCTAATTGCGCTTGATTGGCTTTGGCTACGTAGGTAGGTAGGCAGGCACATAGATTTGCTGGAATTTTCCTGAGAAATTGTGAAGGATGGGTCCCATGAAGGCTTGTGGGATTTTTGCATATGCATTTCAAGTAGTAAAAGTAAAATCTTGCATACAGTCATACATAGGTAGGGCGATTGCAATGCAAAATTGATTTAAGCAATGGGTTCAGAAATTAAGATGCGATCAAAATCAGGCAGCCTCAGTGTCCAGTGCAGGTACATACTATAGTTTGTATGTACTTGTTTCATTACTAGATGGACGGTAGATTGTGCTATAGATAGACAATGCTATGGCTATGGATATATTGATAGATAGATATACATTTGCCCTCCTGTTATGTGTTATTGTTATTGATTCAATGAAAGTGAACCGCCTGCTGATTGTTAAATGTCTTCTTTTTGCCACACAATGAAATGGTACGAGCACGAGTCTCTCTGTAGTGAGTGTGTGTGTCGTGTACTGCAGTACATTCTATTGTTGTGAAAACTCTTAAACTCTTATTTAGTGTAATTAATATAAAATGATGCCGATTGCCGATGTGATGTGATGTTAGATGAATGGTGTCCACACACACACACAAATCCATACATACCTACATTTCTAAGGTAGACACATCACCGTCAAAATTCTAAATTAACCCACCTAGGTAGGTGTATGTAGTTAGGTACGTACTTCCATGTTTGTTTTTTGACGGTGATTAGAAGGGAATTACTAGATATATATTTTTACTGTTATTAGTATTGCTATATACCATTAGCATCATCTATAAAAATACAGAATAGAGCCAATGTTATAATTATGAGAAGTAGGTGGCTGTCTACTGTAACTGTAGGTAAGGTATTTAGTTATTTTTATTTCACTGAGACAGTCCCACACAGTCGTGATTGCCAATTGTGATTATTCATTGATTCTCATTTTTACTTTTTACCTTTCGTCTCATTTGAATGATTATGACTGACTGACTGTATGGATTGGGATTCTATTCTAAAGGGGGGAAAACTTTCTTTTTCAATTTCAATTTTTCCTCTTATGAACGTAGTGTCACATCAAAGGATATTTTTAATTTAAATTCGCTACTGTTTTTATGTATGTATGTGGGCTCGTAGTACATAGTACATTTGTATGTTGCATTGTTTTGGTTGTTGTTTTTATTATTGCAGTTCCAATTGTGAGTGCTCACCGCACAAACAGCCCAGTACCTCCTACCTACAAATAGCTTCTTCGATTTCAGTTGATGCAAAGTAAACTGTGTGAATACATAAGTACTGTGTTACTGTGCAATTAAATGATGTAGTACTTTATTATTTTTGAAGTGATCGTTATTGACTATTGATTCATAATGAGTGGCTTGACTTTAATTGGATTTGGCTGTAAAGACTTTGAAGAGGCTGTGCTGTGTGGCTTCAGTTTCCATTGTTGGTAATACCGACAGAGTGGTAGTGGATGGGTTTTATTATTATTAGTTTTATTTAAATGGTAGGGTCTGATTCTGATTTTCATTGCATTGTATAATCATTCATGCATATATATGAATGTATCTTTGCTATAGAAATTATAGAATGTAATAAGTCGCTACATAAGTCACGTCCATGTCTATTTTTGGATCTTTAACGATTTTTTCGATATGCACATTACGTAAAGGATGAAATCATTATAAAATACGTTTGGAAAATGGATCTACCAGTGGAGTGTAGTGGAATCTACATTAGCATTGAAATAAAGGGAGACCGCCGCCGCCTGCCTACTTTTACAGACAGAGACAGAGAGAGAGAGAGAGACCCCGTGAAACACAGTGTCAACAGACTTTACTTTCAATTTCGTTAAAATTCATTTCGACGCCAGCTTTGCGGCTTCACTGCCACCAGCACAGAAACTTCTACTTCCACTTCTAATTCCAACTCCTTCTGATACTTGATTTGACTTGAGAAATGGCCCTTGGAATTTAGAATTGCAATCCTAGTCCATTTAGGGATGAGAGGCTGGATGCTCTATAGATTCTAATGGTATGGTTTGATGCTAATTTCCCTATCATCAGAGAGGTGGAAGAGGAAGGAAAAGGGACCCGAAGCCCAAGTGGAATTGGTGGCTTGTATCTATATGTGTATAATTATATCGAAAAGATATTTGCTCTACTCTACAACTACAATTCGTCTTCTATGCATTTGCCACGTTTCTTAAGTACATACATATCTGCAGACACTGCTTCATTTCATTTTCATTTTCATTTCCACGTTCATACATGGTGTATGAAATGAAGTGAATGGTGAATGGATCCATGCCACTTGAAAAATGAGCGGAGGCGTAAAAGTAAATTTACGACGTACTAGCAGTTAATGAAAGGAGGAGGTAGAGTCATTCACGTGTAGATTTTATTTTACTTTTACGACAGAGATGGTCCCACACGGGGGATTATAGTCCGATTCCGTAGACGCTTGTCTTAGTCTTCTCACTACATATGCACATTTAAGGAGCCTTCCAATTATAACGTCATACAAATACAATTTAGCCGAGGAAAGCGGTTTTAAAAGAAGACGGCGCAGAAACTGAAACTTTTGAAAGGCGTAGAGAGACAAATACATATAAGTATTATTCAAAAGTGCAAATGATGATTGTAGCGCTTTGAAATGGTGTAAAACAATAAATACCCTTTTTTTCAAAAGTGAAAATAATGATTGTGTCACTTTGAAAAAAGTGCAAACCAATCAATAATCGTTTTTGAAAACTGCAAATCACGATTTGAACCTTTTAAAAAAGTGTAAAATAATAAAATAGCCCTTTTCAAAAGTTCAAATAATGATTGCATCGCTTTGAAAAAAGAGCAAACCAATCAATAATCGTTTTCGAAAACCACCAATCTGGATTTGAACCTTTTGAAATGGTATAAAATTGTACAAGAAGCCTTTTTTAAAAGCACAAATAATGATCATAACATTTTAAAAAAGAGCAAAACACGATATTTACGCGCTTCAAAAAAGCCCTTCTATGACGTCATAGTTGGAAAGCCCCTTACTGTGCCTAGGAATACCTTTGCTTATATTGTAGCCATAGTTATTGACGGGTGAAGGTGATGCTGCAGCCTGTATTATGCAATTGCCGAAACCGAAGAATGAACAGTTGGGACGTTGGGAGACACTCTGTGGCTTTGCTCGAGATGCACTCTTATACATACTTCAGTGTACAAATACAGATAATAGCGAGTGGTATCTAAATAGTAAAAAAAAAAGACGGATTGTGAGATCTCTCAAGTGAAATGTAAAGTGAAATGCTGAGGAGGCACGTTTCTTGAAATGCTTTTATTTCATTAAAAAAAACCTGATGCAACTCTCCGGCTTTGCTTTGCCTTGATGGGAGTCTGGAGTCTGGAGCTGGGCTCTCCGTCGGTGCAAGGCTGATGCCGATATATATGTACATATAAGTAATGCTCCTTCGGATTTGAGTTCATGGCAAAATGAATCGGGCTTCGTTTATTTTTACTTAGAGGCTCTCCGCAGCTTTCTGTCTTCTAAGGTGCTGGATTGAGCCCGTCGTTATACTGGCACTGGCATGGCCATCCGCATTTTTTTGCTTTATTATACCACCTTCACTTCTGATAGACCTCATCTGTGTGTATCTGCATACAAAAATCGAGTGCATAAACCACCAACTATGAAAATGCATGCTCTGTATACACAACCTTTGACAGTGCTCCCTCTTAATCTCGTACTTTTACTCGTATAGTTTCAGTTGCTAGTCGTTTGCAGTATCGCCTGTCATCTCTTCCTTAGCTTCGTGTACTTTCCTTGAGAACTAAATTTAGATTTTGAGCAATGCAGTTTCTACTTTCGTCCTGACACTCCCACCCTTGTACTTACTGCCATGCTAATACCGCCAACAACCGCCACTAATAAGCATATCTCTGTACTCTGTGTACAGGTATAGTATAGCCATTACCTCTACACATGTTGGCATTAGCATCTTGTCAAGCTTTAAAGCTCTTTTTTCTTGACAAATAAAGTGAGGGAACGGCAATTCCGTAATTCTAATCTAAATCTTCCTACTATGGGATGGCATGAGGCATGACAGGTTTTGCAGTTCGTGGAACCTGGAGGTGCTATGATGCGGCGTATACATGTGTATTATGACTCTAGTCGTACAACTGCTAACGATAAGTAAACTTGTTAAAAATGTTAAAACTGAGGAATGCCACTATATAACTTCACTACCATCACCCACCATCCTTATCCTTAGACAAATAAGACGGATTCTAAAAACCTTGCCAATAAAGTCAAAAGGAAAATGACTCACTAGTAACTCAACTCCATATACGTCCGTATCTCCAATTGCAGTTCATTTCTTTGACATGCTTAGGCTTGCATTTTTGTGGGTGTTATTCAAAATGTGCAAAATTTATTTCTTGTCTATCTAGCGTCTATATATACATACCTATATGGCTAGTACTATATAGATTCGAAAAAAAAAATAACAACAAACATGTGCGGCCATAATACGATAATACTACACTTCCTTTAACTTTAAAAAACGACCCTGTAACCGTAACCGTAAACGTAAAGGTAAAGGTAAACGTAAACGTACGATTGTTTCCCTATAAACTGGTCTGTCTGCTGGCTAACAAAACAAGCTGGACAGCCGAAGAAGAAAAATTGATAAGGTTATGGGTTAGGGGAGAACGTATCTGTAGAGAACGAAGAAAACGTTTTATCAATATTCTCGAAAAGCTTACATAATTACATCTGTCATGTGGCTGCATAGGATCGGTAATCATTGAACAGCTGACTCTGCGGCTCAATGACCATGCCATGCAATGTTGTTATGACTAGAGAACAGAGATTTAGATGCGTGTCTTTTATTTTACGTTTTTTTTTCATATACGAGCACCGAGCACCTAATCATTTTATTGGTAGACTTGTTATTTGTAGCTTGTTAAAGGCATAAGTTAACGTTTGAAATTGCATGGCAGTTCAAATATTAAATCAAAGGTTGGCTTGGCATTGCGTTGGCGTTTGTGTTGGTGGTGGTGGTGTCACTACAATCCCAGTCCCAATACCAGTACCAGTACCTCAAGCTATATTATATTGCAAGAAGGAGCCTTCCAAATATGACATTATAGAATTTGGGCTCAGAAAGCTATTTTGAACCAAGACAAATCGGGATTTCTCCATTTTGGAAGGGTTTAAAAATAAATTAACGTTCTTCATAAGTGCTAGTCAGAATTGTAGCATTTTGCAAAAACGTAAAACGATAAATTAGCCTTTTTAAAAATTGTAAATAATGTTCGTAACATTTAAAGAAAGAGCCATTTCTATCTTTTATAACCAATGAAGTCATAAATGGAAAGCCCGGAACGATGGAGTCCACAAATATATTGCATACCTACCTTGTTACCTAAGTATATAGCTTGCTCAGAAAGTAACGATCCATTAAATACGATTACGATTACGATACGATAGTAATAATAACGAAAACGATTTACATTTGAAATCAACAGTATGCGATCTACAGTATAATAGTAAAATATT
>JAQFZC010004151.1:0-16809 GCA_034695205.1 Dicyrtoma fusca | reverse complement strand
TGTTCCTTTTTTGGCCGGTGGTTTGTGCACCTTACGATTTAATTTTATTTCAATGCAGTTCGACGCCGTTCAGCTTAAATTTATTTTTTGCTCTAGTTTATGTTCGCAGCGGAGTATGTAACTTCAAAATTAAAAAGCAATAGAAGCTATAATAATATTACAAAGCTTAAGGCATCATGGACAGCGTGTTAGACCGCGTTATTTTTGCTTTTCATAATGGCCTTAAAAAAGGTGCAACTTTTCCAAAGCTTTCAAAAATAATGAAATTATTTGCAAACAATTCCCACAACGACAACACACTAGAATTACATTTGACCCCTTTTTGTAGTAGCTATCGCAAAACCATAATTTAGGTCAAAGATAATTATGTTTCCTGCGAATATGAATCTGTGACAATCGTACACTTGAGTGCGGGTCGCGTTTCAATTATTTTAATTGCAGGTGTTTTTTAAATGCTTTTATTTGGACGAGAGTTACAGTTTGCATCAGTTTCAAAGCACACATAATACTCATCTGAATAATACAGAACCCGAAAAGGTCTAGAAATATTCTAAATGGCGTTTAATTTAATCCTAACCTACAATGCTTTATATTGGCTTTAATTTCGAAGCAAAATACAAAATATTTGTATGTACACATTTTTCACCATTTACTATTTAATTAAATATCTTTATTATATATTATTAGTAAAGTGGCGATTTAAGGAAGCTTGGTTACTTTTTTTTTTATTGTTTTTAATACTTTAGAATTAGCTGGAGTTGCCGCAACCGTTTCAATCACACGTTTTTGAACAGCATTTTTAATCACAGGATTACAAAGCTCCCCGTCTGCTCTACATAGCTTTAAAAACCAGAAAAGATTTTCAAACAAAGTCCGGTTTTAAAAATTTACGTTTCATTTCTAAGTTAGTGGCATTTCTAAGTAAATATTTCAAGCATGCTCTTAGAAGTACTAAAAGTATTTCAATTATTATTGAATGACGTAGAAATACTAATATTTTTCTAACAGTAATAAAAAAAATAGTAATTAGCTAAAAAAGCACAGGGAGAGACTAGCATACTTTTGGCCAGCCTTGATACAGCAAAAACGGACTCGTGTAAATTCTTAAATAATCTAAAGACTAGTAACAATAATGGGATCGACTCTTTTCAGTTGAGAAAATAAAACAAAAATGTGAAAGGTTAAAAGTGTTTTTGCATGTTTTTAAGTTAATAGTTTTTGTAAAACCGTAGGAAACTATAAGTGAATTGCCTTTTCATTCACTATTGAAATTTATTCATTAATATTGAAGCGAATGACAACGAGCAAATATCTGATTTATACAGTGTGTCAAAAGTGCTTGAAATATTTTAGAAGGCGTTCAAGGTAATGCTAATTTTTTATTAATAGGGAGCGTTAAAGCTCCGTGGTGAGGATCAAAAAATGTGTTGAAATAACAAAAGTCAAAAGTATTTTCTAAGACTTTTTTTTTCAAACATATGTAATACCTTTTCAAAACTGCCAAAACTAGAAACTAACCATTTCAAAAAGGTCAAAACAACTAACACTTTCAAAAATGTGTGTTCGAAAAATCAACAAAATAATATCCTGATCAATACAAAACGAAAAGGGCTCACTTAAGTTAATTAATCCATAGACATTAATTATAGTAAAGACATTGAAAAATAAAATTATTTATTTCAGTTTTGAAAATTAAACACCGCACCAATGCATTAAGAAAGATATCTGAATCCCGTAGCATGACAAAAGCCCTTCAAACATTCTAAATGGCGCTTAAATTATTTTAAACCGACAATACTGTTAATTGGATTTAATTTGGAAGCAAACATTACATTTTTCTAATAAAATATGTATTTGTATATTTTTACCCCAATTAAAACGGACAAAGTTAATGAACAAAATCATGTTTTATATATTACATTATAAATATAAGTTTCGCTTTATATAAAGCTATTTTTAAAGTTGGTGAGTAAATAATCTTAATACATATTGCAATGGATAAATGACTCATTTTAATACCGAATTTCGCATACCGTAAATCTTCAAGTAATTGCCAGTCCATGACTGAGCTCAATTTTTATGTTTTTGAAACTCTTTCAAAGCAATTCCATCTTCAAGTTTCACATCTTGAAATAAAAGTAAAAGGCAAAAAGGCTTCACGTAAGATTGTTGGAAACGAACCAAAGTTAAATAATTTACGGTTCCATAACTTGCCTACCAATATGCCTAAGCAGATAACTTCCGATTAGACACACGTACGTACTATGTACAGTGTCCACTTAATTAGGAAATTTCGATAATAAATGTTAAATGTGCTCGACTCTTGACATTTTCTCGATTTTAAAATTAAAAAGTACCAAAATAAATAGTATATTAATTTTGTGTCGAAAAGCCTTGGAAAATTTGAGATGGCGCTGTTGTTACTTGTAACTGAAAATAATTTTAATGGTTCAGATGTACATCCATTCGTGACGGAATATTTTGCATTACTTGAAAGCGTAACTGATTATTTAATTACATAATATTTGATCCGGAAAATATTATACACATTTCGTATTTTGCATCAAAATTGAAGCCAATTATTGTAACTTAAGCGCCATTTAAAATTTTGTATGTTCTTGTGATGCAGCATGTCTCTTAGATGTCTTAGTGGAATTTCGGGACTGAAGTAAATTCAAAAAGTATATGACACTACTATTGTTAGTCTTAATTATTTATAAATTTGAAGGGGTGTTTTTTAATTTATTTTTTTGTGTCTGAAATTTGCCTTTTTGAAAGTGCTAATTTCTTGTTTTGACCTTTTTAAATGTGTTAGTTTTTTACTCCAAATTCTTTTGAAAGTCGTAGTTACCGTTTTGAAAAAGTTAATTTCTAGTGTAAGAACTTTAGTTATGCATTCTTTCCACGGTTTCTTAGTGGCGAATAGGTTAAACAAAATACAATTTATTCAGGAAACAAACATAGAAACGTTTCGTATGATTTGCTTGTAAATTAAAAGCAAGTACAAGTATTTTGGTTAAGAGTAACTAAAGAGCCAAGTAATAAATTATTTCAAACCTTTCCGACACACAGTATGAGACAGATTTTACTGTGAATTTCATTTTCATAACTGAAACGAGTTGACTACAATATGATATGATTGATACTACTCTAATATTTTCAAAAAAGTCAAACTTAAAATTTATCGAAGTCACGTTGTTAAAAATGTCAAAAAGTACAAAATCGCATTTTCAAAAAGGTCAAAACTTGAAATGAACAGTTTTAAAAGATGTAAAATTTTATAGATTACCGTTCTAAAGAGGTTAAAAAGTAAGTTTTGTTTTCATAATTGTAAAAATTTCAATAGCTGATGAATTTCCTGCCATTAGTCTTTAGAATATTTGTGTGAACTTACTCGAGTACTTTTTGTTTTGTATCGATGGTGGTCAAAAGTGATTTTAGTCTAGTCATTTATTTTTTAAGCATTCACTAGTCTAGTCTAGTTTAGTAACAGTTTGGTGGTAATTTAATTAATCCCCACCTGAAGCATTTGAAAGTATGTACCGACCACCTAATGGCATTTCAAAAGCATTAAAATATAAATAACTAATAGCCTACCGATTCATTCCTGTTAAACTAACTGCAAGAAAATCATTAATCATTACGCTACCATTCAATTGAGAGGGTTTAGTCGTTTTTCCGTTTTTACTAAACCGGGTTTTTTGATTTTTTTTTTGTGTTTTTATGATCAAAAAGAAATTATTTTCATTTTTAATTTAACTTAATTTCCACAAACTAAAAGAGTAGAATTGTTTCGTTCCCACTTAAATGCCATCTAAATTATTTACAAGCACGTGGATGTTCCGGCGTTTATAGTTTCATTCTAGTTCTAAATACTTTGCACAAAGTTTTAAACGTTTCAACACACAAATATACTAAAAAACAAAAAACTTGTAACGAACGTATTTTTGAAAAAACTTGGAAGCTTTTCAAAATATTGCAAATGTGAAAACTTTATTTTGTAAATTGCGCTGCCCACACAAAATGAATTTAAAACTGAACGGCGTTCAACTACACTGCACTGCGCCCGTAGGTACGTCAGCGCAATGGTACAAAATAAACAGACCAAATCTTAAAAGTTACTCAATTAAGTTAAGTCGCATATATTCGTATAACACATATATTAGGTACATTGTTTGCTTCGAGATTAAAGCCAAGAAAAAGCAGCATTATTAGTTAAAAGTGTTACCAAAGTTAAACTGAAGCGCCATTTGAAATGTTTTTGAATGCTTTTAAAGTGACATAGTAATCAGATTTTGTTGAATTCATTTTTCAAAGGGAAGTTTTCAATAGTCTATGAAGTTATTAGCTCTACTAGTAAAGTCTTTGGAATATTTATATATGAATTAATGGAATTAATGATTTAAAGAAGTTCATTTCGTTTAGTGTCAAACAGGATTTTATTAAACTTTGGGGAAAAACGGTCATATTCTTCCTTTTGAATGTTTTTGAAAACAGTAATTTCTAGATATTTTGAAAGAGTCATTTACTATTTTTGACCGTTTTGAAAAAGGTATTTACTAGTTTTGAAAATTTTGAAAAGTGTTATTTACTAGTTTTTACCTTTTCGAAAAAGCGTTATTTACTAGTTTCGACCGTTTTGGAAAACCATTATTTACTAGTTTTGACTGTTTTGGAAAACCATTGTTTACTAGTTTTGACTGTTTTGGAAAACCAATATTTACTAGTTTCGACCGTTTTGGAAAACCATTATTTACTAGTTTTGACAGTTTTGAAAAAGTGTTAACTAATTTTGTAAGTGTTAGTTTCCTGATTTTGAAAACGTGTTATTTACCAGTTTTGAAAGTGTTATTTACAAGTTTTTACTGTTTTGAAAAAGTGTTATTTACCAGTTTTGACCGTTTTAAAAAAGTGTTAACTAGTATTGAATTCGTACAAAATGCAAAGACTAATACATAATAGGACTCTCATACAATGTTCAAATTTACATGAGATTGGTAATGTCATTTCTGTAAGGGATCTAATTGAGAAAGAGTGTGTCAAAAATATAAGGATTATTTTAAGTAGCGCTTAAATTACTTTAAATGGCCTTGATTTCAAAGCAAAATATGAAATATTTGTACATCTTTTCCGGATGAAATATTATTTAATAAAATATATATACATTACAATGTTTTGCATATATTTCTAATAGTTTGTTTACCATTGGCCGCAGTTTTTTAATGGTTTATAAGTTTTGAGCGTTTTGAAAATGTGTTATTTACTAGTTTTGACAGTTTTAAAAAAGTGTTAACTAATTTTGAAAGTGTTAATTTCCTGATTTTGAAAAAGCGTTATTTACAAGTTTTTTAACAGGTTATTTATTCGTTTTTAAAAAGAGTTATTGAATAGATTTGATAGTTTTTACTAGTTTTGATCGTTTTGAAAAAGGTAATTTGTAGAATTAAATACTTTAGTAAAGCATTCTTTCCAAGGTTTGCCAGTTGCAAATATTTTCAAATGTGGCTTTATTAAATTCTAGGTTTGATTAATTTGAATAATTTGCGTAACTATTTGTCAAATAATAAAACTCAAAACGTTCACGAATCAAGCATTCGTAATATTCAATCGTAATACAAATCGTACAATATTCCGAATACACTTAATGGTAAAACTGTTTCAGTCTGAGCTCATTTTAATGAAACGAAAGTGTAAAATTTAACAACTGCAATCTATGAACTACATTATAGCTTTCCTTAAGTCTATTTCTGTAAGGACGGTATTTTTCAAAAGTGTATCGAAATGCTGTTTGATGCCAAAAAACAAATCAAAAAGGACCTCCCAAATTCCTAAATATCCACGCGCAATTAAAATGGGATTTTTTGTAGTATTATTACACTATATAACTATAATTTTGTAATATCATATTCATAATATTATGAATGAATCGATACAAATCATTCGGATTGGATCGCTTTTCTGGTAAAAAGTTTATTGGCTCCTCATTTATTTATTCTACAAAACTGTGTTTAACGAATACTTTCTTCCTATTACTACTCAAAAACTTATGCATTAAACATTAGTCAAATTCTATCGTGCACACTATTAATTTAATACGAAACATGTATACCGGAAAATGTAAAACTATGCTGCATAATCTACATTTGTTTTGAAATTTTGTAGCGTCGTTTCCGATACGATTTGAACAACTGTTTTTTACTGCCCCCTTTAAATAAAAACGATTGCATTGCTTTAATACCTGCTACGTAAGTGTAGTGAAGATGTAAAAGCGATAAAGAAAAAACGGGTAGAATAAAAAAAAATGGAAAACATTATAATTTAATTACTTACATTCATACATGTTTGTGTTTAAAATTAATTAATTAAAAAACAAAAATTATAACAAAAATTATAGTTACACGGTGCAATAATAGAGCTCCCCGTTGTACATACAAAGAAAGTGTATTCTTGTTGCGACGGGATATCTTTGTATTACTTGACAGTAAAAGATATTAATTTAATTAATATTTGATCGAAAAAAGATGTACAAGGAATTATTTCGTATTTTGCTTCAAAATGTCAAAATTAAAGCCAAAATTAAAGTATAACCGCCTAAAATTAATAAAACTTGGACAGCATTAAAACTTTAATTCATATTCAACGTATACCTATATGGAATTGGGGAATCATGGAAAGAATGCTTTTGAAAAGTGCTTAATTATATAAATTAACCTTTTCAAAACAGTCACAGCTAGTAAATAACACTTTTTATAAACCGGCAACACTAGTCAATAACTCGTTTTCAAAACGGTCAAAACTAAAAAAAATAAGCATTTTTTCAAAGCGGTCAAAACTAGTAAATAACACTTTTCAAAAACAGAACATTATTTCATACATTATTGCTCCGTTAAGAAGTCGAAAAATAGGAGAATATACAATGAACTAATTTATTTAAAGCCACAACGACCAACCTTTATTTTTAAATAAATGGCGTGAAGCCTTCAGTTTTATAAAAATCATTAAATTAAATAGTTATACATGATTTCTATGCCTATTGCTTTATTTTCCATTTCCTGTTTATGCAAGGGTATACATCTTCGTACTGCTTGAAAGTAAAAGATACTTAATTAGATAATATTTAATCACAAGGAATTTAATAATTGCACTACTGTTTCGATTTTACTTCCAAAGTAAAGTTAATTAAAAGTATTAGCGCCTAAACGTAAAAGCAACTAAAACGCCATTTAAAATATTTCAAGTACTTCTAACTTGTTTAGATTATACAGATAATGCAATTATTGAGCTGGTTTCGATAATCTGAGATGCGTATTTCCGAAACTGAGCAGGTGTGAAAGTGTATGACAGTCGTATTAAAGCGTTCCGATTCTGTAGAAATTAAACGAGTTATTTTTTGTAATACACGCCGTTTTTACACTTGCTTTTGAAAAATAACGCCTATAAAGTTTGATATAGACCCATTGTAGAAATCTAGAATACGCGATCTCACAAATCTTTTCCTGAAACAATATTTGCTTTGAAATTAAACCATATTAAAACTATTGTCGGTTCAAAGGGATTTAAACGCCGTTTAGAATGTTTCACACCCTTTTGACGCTCTATGTGGCTAAGATACCTTGTGTTTGCTAATTTTGAAAACTGAAATATATAATTTTATTTTCTATGACTCTACTATTAATAAAGCATGTGGATTATTTAACTTAAGTGAGTCCTTTTCGTTTTGTATTAAACAGGATATTGTTTTGTTGATTTTTCAACCACGCATTTTTGAAAGTGTTAGTTTCTTGTTTTGACCTTTTTAAATGTGTTAGTTTTTTGCTCCAAATTCTTTTGAAAGTCCTAGTTACTGGTTTTGAATGTTTTTGAAAATGTTATTATTAGTTTTGACCGTTTTGAAAAAAGTTAATTTCTAGTATAAGAACTTTTGTTAAGCATTCTTTCCACGGCTTCTGAACTGCGAATAGATTAACCAAATACTATTTATTTAGGAAACAAATATAGAAACGTTTCGTATAATTTGCTTTTAAATTAAAGGCAAGTACAAGTATTTTGGTTAAACGTAACTAAAGAGCCAAATAAATTATTTCAAACCTTTCCGACACACAGTTTGAGACAGATTTTACTGTGAACTGTGAATTTCATTTTCATAACTGAAACGAGTTCGCTACAATATGACACTAAAGTTACTAGTGCTTAAATTATCTAAGCCCTTAAGCGAGTCCTTTTTGTTGAACATCAAGGCTGGCAGAAAATATTTCTAGTCTACTCATTTATTTTTTAAGCATCTGCTAGTCTAGCGTAGTATAGTCACACTCATTTACGGACGAACAAAAAACGTTGTCTATTTATTACGAAAGCTGCGCTATTCAAGTCTAGTCAAGTCAGTCAGTTGCGTATCCCTTTATATAGTGACAATTGCGGCTAGTCTAGTCTAGTCTAGTCATTTTGCTCCATGGCTCTTGCTAGTCTAGTCTATTCTAGTCTATTTACAATCTTTTCGGTCCATATCTACTCTAGCCTAGTTTACTCTAAACTAGTCCACCCAAACGACTTCTCTATATGTATGCTAGTCCGCTAGTCTATAGTACGACCATCCATCGTGTGTAAAATGTTTCGTATACCGTACAACTTCCAAAAACTTCCCGGGGAATTAGCGCAAATTTCAAATATCAGATCCACGAAATGAATTTGAAACTGAACGGCGTTCAACTACACTGCACTGCGCCCGTAGGTTCGTCAGCGCAATGGTACAAAATAAACAGACCAAATCTTAAAAGTTACTCAGTTAAGTTAAGTCGCATATAATCGTGGAACAAATTTACATACATATATTACATTATTTGCTTCGAGATTAAAGCCAAGGAAAAGCAGCATTATTAGTTAAAAGTGTTACCAAAGTTGAACTGGGACGCCATTTGAAATGTTTTTGAGTGCTTTTGAGGTAAATGTTAATCAGATTTTGTACATTTTTCAAAGTGAAGTAAATTTTAATAGTCTATGAAGTTACTACCACTACTAGTACAGGCTTTGAAATATTTATCTATGAATAACTGGAATTCATGATTTAAAGGAGTTCATTTCGTTTAGTGTCAAACAGGATTTTATTAAACTTTGGGGAAAAACGGTTATATTCATCCTTTTGAATGTTTTTGAAAACAGTAATTTCTAGATATTTTGAAAGTGTCATTTACTAGTTTTGACCTTTTTGAGAAAGTGTTATTTACTAGTTTTGACTGTTTTGAAAAAGTGTCATTTACTAGTTTTGACTGGTGTGAAGTGTGTTATTTACTAGTTTTGACTGTTTTGAAAAAGTGTTATTTACTAGTTTTGACAGTTTTGAAAAAGTATTATTTACTAGTTTTGACAGTTTTGAAAAAAGTGTTTTTTACAAGTTTTGACAGTTTTGAAAAAGCGGTATTTACTAGTTTTGATCGTTTTGAAAAATTTTCATTTTTACTAGTTTTCACTGTTTTGAAAAAGGTAATTTATAGAATTAAATAATTTTGTAAAGCATTCTTCTCATAATTTGCCAGTTGCGAATAGGTTCAAATGTTGCTTTATTAAATTCTAGGTTTGACCTGTTTGAAAGTTTTCCATACTTGTTTTTTGAACGTTTTTGGAAGCATTAATTTGCGGTTTTAACATCTTAAAAGGTTAAATTGCAGTTATGACTGCTTTGAAAATACTAATTTCTAGGTTTGACCAATTCAAAAAGGATGTTTCGTAGAAAAAGCAGGGCTGTCATTAGTGTCATTATTCCCTCTTTCAGCGGTGGTTTCCCAGTTCTGAATAAGTTAAGCGCCATTCATAAAGTTGTCATTGCCGTAGTAACACGATTGGTTATAGTTTGCTCATACAAAAAAGGTAATAAGACATAAACCAAAACAGACGATTGCATGCTGCGGCAAAACATAGCAAGAATAATTATTATAATAAATACGTTTTAATCTATTGCAGTTATTACTGCATGTGCATTTAATTGATACGTCAGAAATATTGTTATGGATTTAAATAGAAGCTGTGCTTATTTTTAAATTAATAAGGCACGCAAACTAATAAACTCCAATTCCTAAACAAGTGAGGTTCCTGCATTCATTGAGTTAAAAACTTCTTGTTACTTAATTGGTAGAGAATTGAAGAAACTAAAAGGAAGGTTCATGTTTACAGATTAAAATTTCCATTTAATTATCCTTGCTTATCGTTAATTCGTTAATTGCAACACACATCGTTTTATTGTATGCAAAAACGAGCTAAAGTTTAGCAAAAAACGGCGCTAAACGTTAAACATTCAGTTTTGTGAAAAGAAAAATCAAAGAAAACCTGTATATAGATAATTTTGCTTCAGCGCCATTCACAATGTTTCCTTTTATTACTTTTTTTGTATAACGAAAGGTGAAGCTTGCGGAAAGTGTATAAAATGTTTGAAATACTTTCGAAGAAAAAGTAAGAATAATAATTATTATAATTTATTATTAAACTCTTTAGTTTGCAGATGTTTGGGAGTCATTTTTTTTCTCAGTTTTCCTTTCCACTTTAGCTTTTAAGGGGAAATAAACAATCGATGCTATGCTTCGTGCATAACTTTCGATTCCCTTGTAACGAAAATTGTGTCTTAAAAAATGTATGCTTTAAAACTAAAGCCATTAATAGTTTTTTCAGTTACAAATAAGTTGAGCGCCATTTAGAATGTTGTATGATTTTTTCCTAGTCCAATCAAACCAGAAATCTGGTTCACTTGCGTTTATTACTGCAGTAAAATACAGGTACATTAAACTACTGCAAATTTATAAGGCCTGTAGATTATTTATATTAAATGCGTTCTTAGTTTTTAGACACATGAATGTTTAACCTATTCGAAACTGGGGAACCATGGGCCGAATTCTGTACAGAAGAGTTTATTCTACAAATAAATACATTCAAAAAGGTCAAAAAATAGAAATACAGATTACACTTTTTCAAAAACGTTCAAACTATTGAATAACACTTTCAAAAATGTCGTCAAAACAAGGAATTAACGTTTTTGAAAAGTTTGTCAAAACAAGGAATTAACGTTTTTGAAAAGTTTGTCAAAACAAGGAATTAACGTTTTAAAAATAGGTCGTCAGAAAAAGGTTTCAAAAAGTTCCAATCTACAACTAAATATTTTTTAAAACATTCAACAAATTAAATTGACAATTTCAAAAAGGTCAAAACTATAAACTAACATTTCAAAAAGATGATACCTGGATATATTATTTCCCGTTTCGAAAAGGGTAATAAAAAAAACTACTGTGGGAGGGAGAAAAGTAGGGGTAAGAACAATACGTGTAGAAAAATAAAATCCAGTTCAATAATACACTTTTTTCAAAAATCAAAAAAGCAAGAATTTCTAACAAAAATATTGTTGTACTGTGACCAAAAACTTGGAAACTGTTATAAGTACTAGAAAAATTGTTTAAAGCTACTAGCCAATGCGGTACGTTACTAAACTTTCTTAATAACACTAAACAAAATAAATAATATAATTACGACCGGCGTCAAGGTCTCTAAAATAGTGTGTACGTTTTATCATTCAAGCTTACGTGTATGTATTTACCTACCTACCTGTATGTACATACAACTACTAACATTAAGAAAAAATATTCAAAAACCTATAATTGTATATTGAAAACATTGTTTAAAATTCGAAAACAAAAATTCTAACCAAAATTATAGTTATATAGTTTGATAATACAGTTCCGTAGTAACTACAAAAAAGAGGGACGGCAATTCCGGACTAAAGTAAGTTCAAACAGTGTACATAGGGCACTACGATTTTTCGTCTTAATTATTTAGGAATTTGTGAGGTGCTTTTTTATTTCTTTTTTAGTATTAGTGTCAAACAGCATTTCGATACACTTTTGAAAAATACCGCCCTTACAGAAATAGACTTAAGGAAAGCCAGAATGTTTTCGAACTATTGTGAAAAACAACAAAATATTTTAGTAAATTGATCGTATAGGTTTTTCTGTAAATTAAATTGGTTTAAGAAAAAGAATAAATGTGATGAATGAAAAGAAATTAATGTGGACATTTTTTAACCTTTTCGAAACGGAACTATTTCAAGTTTTGCAAGTGCTCTTTTTGAAAGTATTAAATTTCATATTTTACGTCCTAATGAATATGCTAGGTTCTAGTTGTGACCTTTTTGAAAGTGTCAATTTCTTGTTTTGAACTTTTTGAAAGTGCTAATTTATTCTTTTGAGCTTTTTGAAAGTCTTGGTTACTATGGTTTTGTGTGCTTTTGAAAATGTTAATTTCTTATTTTACATGAGCATCTTTTTGAAAGTGCTGATTCCTTGTTTTATATCTTTTTGAAATAGCTAATTCCTTGTTTTGACCTTTCTGAAAGTGTTAATCTCTAACTTTGACGTTTTTGAAAGTCTTAGTTGCTTGTTTTGACTACTTTTGAAAATGGTAGTTCTAGTTTCGTCCATTTTGAAAAGTAAATTTCCAGAAAAAATTGCTTTTGTAAAGCATTCTTTCCATGGCTTCCCAGTTGCGAATGGGTTAAAAAAAAAGGAACAAAAATTTATTTTACAAAAAGAATAGAAAACAAGTAAAGCATGGAACTAATAATGTTGCTTAAGCGTCATTCGCATTGTTTCTGCTGCTGTTAGGATTTTAATAGAAAATTCAATGAGAGCATAACAAAATCTAAGCATAATGTGACGCCGCTTACAAAAACCATTCGGATTTTAATTTTAGATAGTCAAAAGTTTATTGGTTCGTCATTTATTATTTATTTTTTACAAAACCGTATTTAATGAATACTTTTTTCCTATTACTACTCAAAAACTAATAAGGTAAACATTAGTTAAAAAAACGTTCCCAGTACTTTTGACATATGATATTGGACAGAGTCCTTCAAGAAACATTTTTTAAAACTGATGCATATTTTTAATTTCTTTCTTCTTTTTAAATACAGGCATAAAATACAGGCAAAAAACACTTTTGGCAACATTACAATAATTCAAGCAACTCAGCCCCTCAAGTGTACACATGTTACACATATGTACATTTGCATTCAATATAGGTACTTATTTTTCTTTAAATTGTAGTTGAGAGAGTTGAGAGTTACGAAGAAAAGAAATTGAGAGAAGGAAAAGTAGTCACAATAAATCACATCGAGAATATAGTCCTCTACTTTCATACATTATTGCTTCGTTCAGAATTCGAAAAAGAGAAGAATGGACAATAAAACTGATCAATCCTAAAAAACAACGTGCAATCTATTTTAAATAAATGGCGTGAAGCCTTCAGTTTTATAAAAATCAATATTTAATCACACAGAATATAATAATTATACTACTGTTTCGATTTTACTTCCAAATTAAAGCTAATTAAAAGTATTAGTGCCTAAACGTAAAAGCAACTAAAACGCCATGTAAAATATTTCAGTATTTTTAGCTTCCCTAAATAAGGGCAGTTAATCCAAATAAACTGGTTTCGATAATATGAAACTCGTATTTCCGAAACTGAGCAGGTGTGAAAGTGTATGACGGTGACGGTCGTATTAAAGTGCCCTGATTATTTAAGAAAGTTTTTTTATCTTATTTTTCTTGTAGAAATAATAGCTTTCTCATAATTTATTTTCTCACAACAGTGTCACATGAACATGCGCATATTTTAGGCATAAAATAAATACTTGTAGAGTCAGTGGGAATTTTACACATTCCAGCATATTTCCAAAATATGAAAAACCGAATATGTAAATGAGAAATACAGAGGATTGAAAATTGAAAGGGAAAGAAGGGGGTTTTAAAAAGAGATAATTTTAAAGTAGTTACTTCATATTATAGAGGAAACATAGAGGTAGAGATAGGAACAATGAATCACAGATTTAAAGGGTTAACATACTAACTAAAAGGGAAGAAATTAGGCCCGTAGTTAAGCAGGTTAACCGTGGTAGGCGAGGGGGGCGTGGGCGTAGGCGGGTTGGGCGTAGGCGACTGGAGCGTGGGCGTAGGCAGGGGCGGCATAGGCAACTGGGGCAGCGACCTTGGCAACGGCGACCTTGGCAACAGCGGCTGGGGCAGAACGGTCCACGACGGCATTGAATCCGTTCACGTCATCGGCGGTGTAGGTCACGGTACGGACGGAACCGTCGGGCTCAACAAGGGAGTATTGACCCTGAACGACACCGTTGGAGAGGCTCTCGGATTGTTGCTTGGAGTCTCCGGTCAAACCGTCCTGGATGGAGTAACCGTAGTTGTAGCTTGGGTTGGGGTCAAAGGGTTCTGGGGCAGCGGCAACGGCAACTGTAATCATAATTTAAAAAAATTAAACCAAGATTATTAATTTAATTACTAATAATTAATTTAATTAATTATTAAGTGTGGACACAGCATAACGATCTCTGTATCTCCTATTGAGCATTTTAAGAGTTTCCTTGTCAATTTTGATTGACACAAATCAAAACTGGTGCCTGTAGAAAGCTTGGTTTGAAATAAATCCTTTTTTTTAAAACAACACAATTCGAAATTGTCAATTAAAAAGTGTATTTTTCAAGAAATTACCATTTTTTAAATAACTGCATTTAGGACGTCACTTTCAAAAAGTGTGTTTTCAAAGAAATTAACACTCTTAAAATAACCGTTTTAAAGGCGGCACTTTCAAAAAGGGTGTTATTGAAGAAATTGACATTTTTGAAATAGCCGGTCTACAAGCAGCACTTTCAAAAAGTGTGTTTTTAAAGAAATTAACATTTTTGAAATAACCGTTTTAAAGGCGGCACTTTCAAAAAGTGTGTTATTGAAGAGATTGACGTTTTTGAAATAACCGTTCTGCAGGCACCACTTTCAAAAAGTGTATTTTCCAAGAAATTAACAGTTTTGAAATTACCGAATTCAAGTCGGCACTTTCAAAAAGTGTATTTTCAAAAAAAAATGACATTTTAAAAATACCCATTTTAAAGGCAGCACTTTTAAAAAGTGTGTTTTCAAAGAAATCAACAGTTTTGAAATAACCGTTTAACAGGCGGCACTTTCAAAAACGGTGTTTTTCAAAGAATGCCGAATATTTAAAACAACATTTTGGAAGTTCGCCCTTCTAAAAGTGTGTCTTCAAGAAATTTAATAAAATTATACCTATGTAGTATTTTATATAATGTTCATATATTTTGTACTAAACTACTAATTACCCTTGGCAACAGGGGCGGCGTAGGCGAGGGGGGCAGCGTACTTGGCCACAGCTGGGGCAGCATAAGCCAATGGAGCGTGTTGGGCGTAGGCGTAGGCTGGGGCAGCAGAGTAGGCGATTCCAGATTGAACCACACCAGCGCTGGCAGCAGCGGCAAAAGCCAAAAGAGCCACGATCTGTAATTTAAAAAATTCAATATTATAAATTAATGTTTTTGACAACTAACAAACAGCTACCAACTTCCACACACAAATAAAAATAATAATAAAACAATAATAAAAAAACTAATAAAACTAATGGTACTTGATCCCTTCGGTAAATGCGTACCTTGATCATTTTGATAGCCGTTTCTTGTGATTACTGGGGTAATGTAACTGTGGTTAGATACTTTGATAAGTGAATGATAATCATAAGTTTCATTTTGTATTTATAGGAATTTAATTTTAATTAGAAAGGGTTCACTGGTGTAATGTTTAAAGGCCGGGCCCATGTGCTCCATGTGATCTGTGATCTTTGATGGTCTATTCCATGTGTTTCGTGGCCAAAGTGGCTACGCTGATGCTTGTATGTACATCGTCAATTCACGTAGGAAGGAGAAGGACGGTGACTGTTTATATGGAATTACATGGCTGATCGTTAACCTATTCGGAACTGGGGAACCATAGAGAAAATGTTTAGCAAAAGTGCTTAATTCTATAAATAACCTTTTCAAAACCACAAAACTGGTAAACACTTTTCCTAAACGGTCAAAACTAGTAAATAACACTTTTTCAAAATGGTCAATTCTAGTAAATAACACTTTTTCAAAATGGTCAAAACTGGTAAATAACACTTTTTCAAAACGGTCAATTCTAGTAACTTACACTTTTTAAAACGGTCAAAACTAGTAAATAACACCTTTTTAAAACGGTCAAAACTAGTGAATGGTACTTTTTCAAAAAGGTCAAAACTAGTAAATAACACTTTTTTAAAACGGTCAAATCCAGTAAATAAGACTTCAAAAAGGTCAAAAATCTTGAAATTACTCTTTCCAAAATGATCAAAAGTATGTAGTAATTACCATTTTTAAAAACATTCAAAAGTAAGTATATTACCGTTGCGAAAAGGTTAAGAACGGCTCACACATCCATTCCACACATTATTACATATTTGGAAAGGGAAGCTTTTACTTTTGTTTTTAGGCCGGCGCGGCCGGCCATTAATACACGTACGTACCTATTTTACATGCATACAAATATAGGTAATAATAATAATACAAAATAATTGATTAATTGGTCTGTCTGTCTGCTAAATAGGCGATATATACACACCTCGTAATAAGCACAGTGGATGGGCTATGATGTAATAATTATTATTGTAATTTACAACTTGTAATAAGACTGGGTGTATATAGATCAAAGTATTATGTACGTAATTTGTATCCAGTTTGTACGTGCGCCTTCCCATGGCCCGCCAACAATGTCAATGCTCAATTACTCCAATTGTTTATTATGCAGTGTGTGAAGTGGACTGATTATTGATTTGAACGAACGACAAGTGGAAGGATGGAGTTTGTTGTGTTACTAGTTTGTAGAGCAATGAATCAGAGGGGCGCACGTTGAGTGTATCAATAGTAAATAAGTAAAGGAAAGAAGCTCAACAATTTAGATGCCA
>JAQFZC010004150.1:0-16813 GCA_034695205.1 Dicyrtoma fusca | reverse complement strand
CGGAGGGAATCCCCGACTTTTATTGAACAATGTACATCATATTTTTGAACGTATCGTTTCTCTTTTATACTTTTTTTATATATAATTTCACCGTCTCACTGTCTTAACCTTTTCAAACCCTGCGTCGGTTCAAGGTGTACATTTACAAATATATACGGTATATTTATGTCACTGCATACTGACTGTGTTTTGCATTACGGGGTCTACCGTAAATCGCCGACTAGTCAGGTGGTACTGTATTATTGTAGATAATTTTTGTGTAGTTTGGTATTTCCAGAAACCCTTTTGATGCCACTAATCCTACATGTGCGGTATGAGTATACGCATATACCCACGTGGCATGTTTATGTGAGCAATATTATTCAACTTTACCCTTTACGCTCTGTGCCACTTTGAATTTAAATTCGAATTTTTTTTTGGAATCCAACAGAAATAAAAGGTGTTGGGTTCGTCATTGTTTAGTTTACTACATACATGCGTCCATGTTTCTCTCTACTTTTTCCCCTCTTTTCCTTTTTTGTGTCACATCAAAATCAAATTGTCAATTGTGGAGTTCATCCACGTTTACACACTCAAAAACTCGCACGCAAGTAAATATCTCCGGAAGGAAGTCTATATCTACGTTTCCACGAGTACTACTTCTACCTGAGCGACGCTCAAATTCTAAAATTTGGGAAGGGACGAGCTCAACCTAGAATATATATACTATTTTGTAAAGCATTTTTATTTCATTTTTTACTTTTGCATGCACAAAGATAAACTTTGAAGTGTTTGAAGTCAAGTTGTGACTTTCACCCCGCGTTTCAATTTCGCTTGTTTACTATATACATATATTTTCGACTTTACTTTTTGGCATCACATCGTTCAACTTCCGCTTACGGTTCAATTCGAAATTGATTCTGGGCATAGGTATTTATTTTTTGTTTTTTTCAACTTACAATACAACATAGTGTAGCCTATTTTTTACATTTTTTAAGTAAAGTGCTATTTTTAATTTTAGAATTTTAAAAGTTAAAAATTGAAATTCTGTTTTATTATTTACACAAAATGTACTGATAGGGATAGCTATAAGGTACGCCCCTTGGGCAAATTAGTGAGCTCGAAATTAAGTAATAGAAGCTAGTCTAAACGAAAGCGTAAATTAAGGGGAGGCAGTGCGTAAAGCTTGGGCTCTCTGTACTAAAAATTTAAAGAAAGGGGGAAGGTTCTCTTCTGATCTTCTTGTTCGTATAGATTGGTTTGTTTAGGGTTTCCTTGAGCATGAGATAGAATAGCTTCCAAGTTAGAAGTTTAGCCAATTTTTTATCTTTCCTCTCAGCCTTCTTCCAGGTTCCTCTACGCACTGCGTCTCACTTTCAATCTATCTAACGCATCCTATCACAACTCTGCCGCTCTACGCAGTCCAAATCAAAGGGCAATTCAACCAGTAAAAGCATAACCAGAACCAGAACTAGAACAAGAACCATAGCACACAGAAGTATCCGCCTTACTTTTCTCGCTGAAGTGAACGAGAAAGTTGGTAGACTTAGTCCACTTGACTTGTTCAACTCCCTTTCTTTGTATTATCATTTCCTCATCTTTTCAAAACAATCCCAAACTAAGTCCAAGCCAAAAAGCTAAGTCTTGCCACGCCGAGAGATTGAAGAAAGAAAACAAAAAAATTTCTCATAGCTTGTATAGGGCGCTGTATTGTTTATTAAGAAGCAAATTAGACAAATAACCATAATGTATTGTTTTCGAAAAGGCGAAAAACTTTCTTTTGAAGATTTTAAAATGATCAATTTTCTACCTACCTATGCATGGTTTTCAAATACACAAAATATCCTATGTACAAATTTTTAAAAGGTGAAAAATGTTGTAATTCCGTGCTTTTTAAAAACTTGGAATTTAAAATTTTTTTTAAAAAAAGTGCAGATTATCCCATCTACACGATTTTTAAATGTCCGGTTTCTACGTGAGTTTTGAGAAGTACAACATTCTCTATTCACAAACATGTTTTTATAAATGAAGTTTCTATAAAATGACAAACCGTAACGTTTGAGTAAAATCTAACAAAAAGCGTCACTTTTCCCGTAATAAAAATTGATTGGGTATATCTTATGCGTGGAGCTATTGTATGCAAACGCCAATTTAACCCTGAAATAGCACAACAAACCAAACTTTGAAATCCAGAAATGTTTGCCTGACTGATTCGGGTCTTACAACAATATTTTTACCTGTCACTTCAGCTTGTTTGGATCTTACTGTGTCGTTCGGTATCAAACAAAATGACACTTTTGATTTCAGTCACAATCACTCTGCCGAACTTTCCCCGAATTTGTGAGTGTCTGATCTCTCCTCGATTTTCTTTAGGCTCTTCTAGACTCACTCCCTCAAAGTCACACACTTTGTCATAATAAACCAGGCCATGCAAACCCAAATTATTTTCTTTCTATTTTCTATAACAATTGTATACTACAAAGCAGAAAAAAAGCAATTCAAAAATTGATGAAAAGGATACAATACTTTCGTTTAATTATAGCAAGGTGTGAAATAAATAAACTCTGAGCCCAAAGGATAGGATTCGATAAAGTTGTTTTGTGTACCTTCCTACTGAATCTGTGGTCTTTAAGTAATAAAAAAAGCAAAATTAAAGAATTATTTTAAAACTATTCAAAATAACTGCACTATTTTTTCTTGTAGTAAAGGTAAAGATGATTCTCCAAAGAATTTTAAAAAGTGTGGACCTCTCAACGCTGGCGGTTGAAAACGTGCGGACTTTACTGCTGTTTTTTTTGTTGTGTTCTAAAAATCAAAGCCATGGCAGAACAAATTGAAAAACTTGACAGGGAAAAAGTTTTGGTTTCATAGAAAATGAATTATGAGGTCATGCTCCCATAAATACGTATACCTTTATATATATAGCTGGTAGTTAGGTCGATAACTAGTAGTACTACAAATATACGCTTTTTCTTACCGTTTGCTTTTTACTTATAGAGGTACGGGGTAGTATACCTCCTCATTTTGAGTTAGCTTATGCATAAAGTTGAACACTACGAACCGGGAAAAAAACTAAAAATGGATTTCGGAATCTATTTTAGAAGAAAAGCAGGTCTGAAAAGGCAATGCTGGGCTTCAAAGAGTTAGTTACTTGCAAGTACAAACGGGAGAAAATCTTACTATTTCATTTCACGCTTTCTAACCATCTTTACTTCACTGTTCTGTCTATGTTGACGTTCAGAAAGCAATCTAAGCAGTAATAACGGACCTTTACATTCAAATATAATTATGTATATGAGCAATTCTGTAATTATAGGACGAGGCTTTTAAAGCTTTTATCAGTAATGAAACTTTGTATGTACTAAAATTATATTTTAATTCTAACAATTATGTAAGTAATGTAGTAAGTAATGTCTTTGTAAAAGTCTTTAAAATAGAGTTTTAAAGAGTCATTGAATTTGAACCTTTTTGCTCCTCAAGTAACGATGTAAAGTAGAGTTAAAAAAAACTTGAACGAAGGGAGTTCTAATGCCATTGTCATTGAAGAGCATCCTATTCCCATAGCCTTGCATGACAGGGGCAGAGACGGAGTTTAAAGGAAGTGGAAGAAAGCTGGGGAGAAAGAAAGAAAGAGAAAGTATAGTTTGATTTATGGCTCACTTTAATGTGGAAGAAATTATTAGAAAAGTGCCGTCTACATTCTGCTCTACTAGACTGCCCTGTCCTTATGTCCTCCCTCGTTCGACTTTCCCTGAGTTGAGGAATTTGCATCAAAACTCTTTAGCAAAAAAATGGCTATAAATTAAAAATTAAAATGAAATTATGACTTTTGATGTTAATTAATGTAATTTTCTCTTCAAACTTTTTTCTTACTTTTTATTCTCTTTTCAATCTTTGTCGTTTAAGATCGGAACCATAAAGACGGACGTAAGATAACCCAACATTGTGCTAGACTTATTTATTTAGCTAAAATCTACAGTAGAAGAAAAAGGTTTAAGTCAACTTAATTTGAACTTTACGATATCCTAAACTTCTCGCTGCCTCTAACTACAAATTGATTTCATTTGGTAGAAGCTCTGAACAAAGTAGATCTGAAGGCTAGTATACAGGGGACGGAACCCCGGTCAAGTACTAACACCGGCTTAAAAGCAGCACTGTTCCCAGGCTTTCTCTCAAGTTAAAGTTAAAGTCGGAGTGGAAGTCGCTAGACAATCGAATCAGAGAACAACAACACAATATTGAGCAGCACAAGCCAGCGGAATTGTTAACGAAATGACAAGATAGGACGGGGACGGAGCTCCGCTATACTGGAGTCACTACTATAGTTTTCGATTCGGAGAAAGTTAAAATACAAAAAAGAAAATTAAAACGAAATCCGAATTAGGAAGTACGGAAGAAATACGAAATAGAAAGAGGAAATTCAATACAAAAACTTTTACGAGCGTTCACAAAAAGTTTTTAAAAGTTTTGTTTTCCCTCCTTTTAGCAACTCTGATTGTGAAAGCCCATTTCAGAATTTCAGTCAGTGTCAATAAAATACGGTACAAAGCAACCAGAACCAGAAAGCAGTACACAGGATTCGCTCCGTTCAATTGGCTCGTGTTGTTGTTTTTACCTCTATTTCTCTGTGTGCTTAGCAATATGCTATGCAGCCTAGGTTTGCTCTGGTCCACAACACAAGGGCTCCAAGTGAAAGTTTTTCACAGTACGACATCTTATCGCCTGCTAAGAAGCAAACTGAAGCATAGCTCTTAAACTTAGCCATGCCTCATTTTGCTTCTTTAGATGAGTTAAACATCTAGTCTTCGGCTGTAGTTTCATCTTTTTCTCTTTTCTAAGGATGAATTCGTACTAGATTCCATCTTTATAAAAGAAGGAATCTACTGTGAACTGTACGGGTTAGCGGTTAACGTTTAAAGGTAGGAAGCTAAATCAAGGGAGAAATTCGGAGCGACTTCGATTCAGTGTATGTATAGCATTGAAGGCGGTTCGAGTCTCTCTGATGATAGGTACCGGCTATTTCTACCTGTATAGCAATGTATAGGAACGAAGAAGGTAGTAGGACCTGGAGGGTTATGTATGTATGTACATATGTGGAGGCACTAGTATATGTGCAGTGATGCATATGTACATGGTTGTTAGTTTATAAGGGGATGGAATTCCATGTGAAGTCTCCTGTGATTTATTAGAAGAGCTATCTATTCAAAAGGAAGAGACAAGCAACCGCCACTGAATCCCAAGCCAAACAATAAACTCCATCGCATTTTTCATTCTTCAAGTCGAAACTTTCTTGTCTCCCTTTCCTCCATCCCAACCAACTCCTTTCTTCACTTTCACTCCACGTATATACTATCTCATATAGTCTTCTTCTGCTTTCCCCTTAAAACCAATCCAACCGTCCCAATACATGCTCCATACTTATGTACATACACGCATGATGTGTATGTACAGGCAGGAGTCGAAGGAACGGGCCGAGTTTTAAGAGAAAGTACGTTCTATTTGTAGTTTTCTATCTCCAAGATGTATCACAACTACTATCCTTTCTAATCACGTATTTAATGGAACATGTACCTATCAACCTAGCTAGCGCTCCTTCAGTCCTTATTTCATTTGATTTTAAAACAGTAGAAATAACGCGCTGGGAATCTTTAAAAATTGAAATTAAAAACAACAATCTAGTCGGTACCGAAACGGGTTATTTTTCAAAATGTGTAGGTAGGTTGTTTTTGAGGGTATGCCGTATAGAATGAACTACTAACGTTAAGCAAAAACTTCTGGTGGCCTATGTATCTCTTCCTTAGCGACAGTAGCACGTTTTTGGAAGTGAAAGTAAAAGAAGTCCATACCTATGCATATAATCATATTTTGTTATTCTTTGTGACTGGGAAGCCATTATAAGGAATAAAAGGGAGAGTTAGAGTCAGAATTAGAATGTAATGGAGTTTCTCAAGCACCTTCTTCTCCTACTTTCACCAGCCTTCCAAGTATGTAGCACTTTTAATTTGATATTAAATATTTAGCTGGCATGCTCTTGCTGTAGGCTTCTCACACTGAAATGACCCCTTTAAAACAAAACTACCACATGTACACGCAATGCACACGCAATGGACCGAAATCCTCCATAGGAAACTAAAGTGCCTTCTACTACTACTAAAGACTGTCGACGTAATGACAGAGATAGACAGACATGAATTTCATGAAAAGGACTTTCACTTTCAACATCTTCCTGCTTTCTCCATTCAGCGAATAGCTGCTGGGAATCAGAGGAGAAAGCGATATACTCTACAAATATCACTCAATGTGTATAAGCATATCTAACCTATATACATATGCGTATGGATTATTACCCCGATACTTCAGGAGCCTATTTTAATAAGTGCCTAATAGAAGGAATGTGTGATAATTACTTACATAGTTACCCTCAGAATATCGATATAATAATTGCTCAATATAATTTTTTGCAGTGCCAAATACCCAACAACTTATAAAATTAATGTTTTTTAAAATTAAATTTGCATATAAATTCCATTATCTAAATGTGCTTCATAAAAACAAACTACCGCGTTTGGCCAAGCAACTCACGAAGCTCAAACAGTTTCCGAGGTTTAGGCTCATTTTTTGAATAGATTTCGAGGCCCAAATATTTTCCGGGTCTATAATCATTAAGTGTGCTCCAAAATTGCAGACCATTAAAGAATTTGTAATAAACACCGGGCATGGCTCGAGCAGTTTCCAGGCCTCAAATAATTTCCGGGGGTACGACTTGAATTTTTAATTAGTTACCGGGGAACCTATTCAATCGAATAAGGTAGTTTTCAAGGTATACTTAGCATCGAGGTAGTGAATTGTTTAAAAAATTAAAGTACGAATTAAATTTAAAAGTACAGTAACGTGGATCACTGTAGTCAAAATAGTCTCAGTATACCTTGGGTCGTGGGTGAAAGAACTATGTAACTTTGTAGTGTGTATAGGTTCATACATGCTGCGCCATAAAATGTGTTGCAAGAGTATTGGAACTGCATGTAGAAGGAGAGGGAAGCAAATAGGATTCGGCCTACAGATGTAGAGCTCCATACTTGACTGTAATTATATGAAATTGTTAAGTACAAGCTACAACACGTCTTTTCCCCAGTGCGTCTTTCTCCTTTGACTGTCTACTTGCCACTTTCATCTATTTTAGCCCACTTCCAGCCCCATGCCAAATCCAATACCAGCTCAAAAACTGAGTTCATTGAATGCCATGTATGGCTGTATGTTGTCTCTACAACTGCTTTCACCATCTTCAGCTCCAGGCGGATGTGGAACAATAATCATTATTATCATTATCTTTCTTCACAATTTGCTCTTTGAGTCACTGAGTCACTCAGTCGTCTCTCCTAACATTGACTTTCAAGGAATTTCATATTCTAAATTGAACATTGTTTTCTAAACGGTACAGCGGAATTTTATTGAAAAAATGCAATAAAATTATTCCAATATAATTGTTGCTTTTTCTTTTTTCAAAGTTGTTTGCGTCTTCAATGTACCCTAAATTCAGAAGGAGCTATCACAAATCCATTACAACTTCCCAATGGGTTATTTAAAAACTGTAAAAATGAAAGTAGTATTTTTTGCAAGACGGCTATAAGTAATTGCATTCTAACTTTTTTTATTCCATACATGCAACCCTGCAACTTTTAGTGGTTTCATTAAAAGAAAGCTTCACTGACCTTACTGACCTGACAATGCAATAAAGTGAAAGCGAGCAGAACTATTTTTTTTCTATACATGAGCTACAGCGTCGCTCACAAAACTCACAAACACCGACATTGATAGACGGACGTTGAAGGGTTTGGAGTAGAAATAGAAGTGGAATGCAATAATAACAGAGTAACAAAATACACAATATTATGTTGTTGTGGACATATTGTCGGTGTAAATGCAATGTGTCCCAAGCCCAGTCTTAGCATAGTTGCAATTTGTCCAGAGTCCACCAGTGTCCCAAGTCTAACAATTGCATAACTAGCTAACCACTTACTTTTCTTTAAATCGAATACGTAAAACTAAAGCAAAATAATTAAATGTGTTAAAATCTAAAATAGCGACCATCTACAGTCATTTAAATTAGAAATACGTTAAATCCTCAACAACGACCATACAATCCCACGACTTGTTTTTAGATCAGATATACTTCTTAAAACTGCTAAAACATACAAAAAGGACATTAAATACTTTCCCACAAAACGTAAACATCACACTGATAGGTTCTTAAAATACCACAGCAAGGGTAAGCACCTTTCAAAAAATATAAACATGATTGACATGTCAAACATACAAAATCACTGTTAGCAGCTTTAGAAAAATATAGCAGCGCCGTCAACACCTTTCAAAAAACGAAAAAACCAATGAGGGCATATAGCACACTTCTTGTTATATTAATACTTAAACTTAATATAAATCTCATTGAACATCTTTTTATATTTATAAAAACGGTCCTAATTCCTTAGAATACTGAATTAATTTGCGATTCAAGCTAAAACTTGAAAACTAGTGTAATGCTTCTTTGATTTTACTTAGTGCTTCGGTCATGAGAATCCTTGCATCCCAACCTATGCAATTTAGCACCCGTGTGGAATTACGGTATGACCTTCACACTTGTTTTGCTCCACATAGCTCCTTTCGAACCCCATAATGAATGGAGTACATTACCACGGCCAAAGATTGAGAATGAGAGGGAAAGTATCCAGACGATCTTTCCACGACCACAGAGATAAAGAGAAACCAGGTATCTCTACAACTAATAACAATAGGAAGTGACTACGTAAGGGATTATAAAGCAAAGAGCGACTGTAAGCAGAAAAGTTGTTTTTCTTGGAATCCCAATGTTTCCTAAGAATGAGAATGAGGTGGAGGTATTCAAGTATGAACTTGTTTTGTTCATTCCGATCGTCAGACTAGACCAAGTCAAATCATAGCCCGACCCATAATATACACAAAACACACACACTCACTGTCTCTCTCTCTCTCTTTTCTGTCTTGTTTCCTCTGAGAAACTCATAGTTGTTTGGAGAAGAATAAGAAATGCACAGATCAAGATGCAGTACAAGTTAAACTTTGATGACAGACGAGACAAGACGTGATGAACAAAGGGAACTGTGTGGGATGAGAGGCTAGAGACAGGAAAGGAGAAAGTAAAACCGCCTACGTTAGACTTGAAGCCAAAGCCCATAGAGAAGTCAAAGGAGTCTTAGGACTTAAGAAATAGACGTCCACGTAGACAAGAGTAGGTAGATATCTGGAGGAAACTGCCACTTTCACTTTTACACTAGCATTAGTAATGCGCTCTAGACGAACATGCATGGAAACTAGAAGACCAGGCAGTGAATGCAGTGGCAAAATAAGAATAGAAGCACAAAATAGAAAATTGAAAGACATCGCAAAGCGAAAGATGGACCAAAAGATGTATGTAAAAGGCTAACATAACGGAACAAATAACAAATTGCAAATTGCAACAAAATTACACCATTTCTTCTCATTTCTCCGTATATGTATGTGTGAGTATGTGCATGCATGTATGCAAGCAGTAGTGCACGTAGGATCCTTCAGGTAAGTTCTTGGAATTTGTAAAGGTTTGTAAGCAATACTGTAATAATGTTGTATACATAACTGGGACTGTTAGTAAGTACCACACTACAATGTAACGAACTGTCAGTTTACAAATAATAATAGTTTGATGGAATTCTGATTTTGAATTGATACAAGTTAAGGCGCAAAAATACTATTAGCTGTGTAGTCTAGATTGTATTTGTAGGTATTAAAAATGACCGTTTCGGATTTGCATTTATTCTTCTTCAGATTTTTTATACCGTGAGTTTCCTTGATAAAAATAATAATCAATTAAAAATTATTGAACTAGTGCAGGTAAATTGTTAGTTAGTAGTTGTTACTGCACTGCTGTAGAGAAACTAGACAAAAGTTACGTCTTCCACCTTAATACAGGCTCTGTAATATATCTGTACATAAAAATTGAGTTGTGCTACTTGACTCTTAGTCAGTTGAGTGTTATTGATGGGAGAAAGTTGAGTATAAATATTGAATAGAGACAAAAATTGAATAAACTGACATGGGAATAAATTTTAACTTGTCGACTCAAACACTTTTTATAGCGATAGCCATGCATAGAAGATTCATAATCTACAGATACATGCATATATGCTCTGTATGTGCAATCTATACATATAACACGACTTGTGTATTATTTTAATATACTTCTTGTGGTATAGCTTATAATGGAGAAAGCAGATTACTCGTTTGATACAATACTTTGATATACGTCACAGACATGGATGTAGTGTATAAACACACCACTTCAAATTCAAACCCAGACGTGTATACGGACTTAGTATTTTATTTTTGCTTACACTAGACAACGACACACAATACAATGCTACAACGCTCAACGGAGAATACAAGAAAAACGGATGACATGTGAATCCCTACAACTTTCTCCATAAAATTTAGAACGTCGATTTGTTTTCTCTCTCTATCCATCTCTCTCTCTCTCTCTGGCTATATATATATTTTTCCTTCAGAGTAGTATTTGTATTTTTGTGTACAATGAACAGGATTGTAACTGTATGTAAAAATAATTTAATCTCCAGCTTTCACCCCCTGATTGATCGCTTCCATATCCGATTTCAGTTGTATGTATTTTTATGCCTTTAAATATCTTTTTGGCTTCGTATTCAAAGTATACATATACAATGTATACTGTGGAGCCTAGAAATGGCTTTTGGTTACAAAGCATACGAATAATAAGAATGTGAGAGTCGAGATGTATTTCACACGGATTTGTTACGTGAGACTGGATTGCTCTGGAGTAAAGTTTGTTTTATGGGTATATCCATACTCATTCGTGTAGACCGTTACCTGTAGTAGGTTGCTTAGTCTACTGGGATTCTTACAGGAAATAGACCGTTTTGCATTTACATAAAATAGATAGCCTGGTTTGCTCCTTCATTAAACAAAAATATTTCCATTCCATCCACTATCTGTGTATGACATTTCAGCACTAAAACTGTAGCTCCTGTTCAGCTTTTCTGTATTCATGCTTCTCTCTTCTACCATTTTTCCTGTGATGCGAGAATTCGTGTGTTTTCGATCGAATTTTCTCTAGTAGTAAATTATTATGTAAATTTTTGATCCATAGTAAACGGAAAGCTATTATATTTTCGATTTACGTCTCGATTTTGATAAAGTAAACTCAATTCTCATTTCCATTTTGGAATATCTTTACATTTATAGTAAATGGGAGGGGAAATTGCTTCGTGGAGAAATTATAATATTTTATCTCACACTTTTGAAGAGATTTTATTGTATTTTTCTTTGCCGGTAAAGAATACAAACACTAAAATGGAAAAAAAGGCGAGCAATTGCCTGTAACTTGGTATTCTGTAAAATTCAGCTTTGTGTAGTAAATCTTCAAAAGGAAGGGAAACCGTGATTTTGAGGTAAAAATAAAAATAACAAAGTACTTCTTACAACAAACGAACACACACTATAATTTTCTCACACATTTTTAATTATGTAAATAACGTTATATTACAGACCGTTCAGTATCATATATTTTACTGTAGTTGACACCTTTTCTCTCACTAACGTTCATTATTTTTGTGGGTACAGTACAAATACGGGGTCATTTAAATTTCAATTGGGATTTCAAAGATCCCCGCTCAAATACAAAGTTGGAAATTATAATTCAGGGACAGGGACCACGCATCGTTGAAAAGCATTGCCGACTTGTATGGTCGACAAGGAATGTTGAGCCGTGGTTGAAATAATAATGAACTCCACATGTTCAGATTTTATGAAGTCCAGAGGACTAAGACTCAGCGTAAGGAAGCACTTCTTGCTCTATTCTCAGAGCAAACTGAAAAGAAACATGCTGATGTTGAATACCCTTATAGTAACCCAAACTTGATCCTCGTGTTTCCACTGCTTTCACTACTCTCACTTTGTACATTAAAACGCACGCATGGAAGTAAGTTCGCGAACGAAACGCACAGGGGAGTTGTTCGGCGTTTCTCGCGTCTTCCTAGTTCACGAAAAACCAAGGGAAAGTGAAAGTAAAAAGAAAGCATCGCATCGTATCGTGTCACAACTGAGAGAAAGAGAAAGTTAAGGAAAAGGCAAGGAAGCATATCGCATCGTTCCTTAAGAAGCAAAATCGAATTAGCCGAATTAGCATTAAGAAAGTTGAAACCCAAGTTATATCTGTGAGTTAGAAGGTTGCAAAACTCAATGTTAACGACTTTTCCAAGTTTTTAAATTAAACGTTTTGCACCTTCTAAGCAGTATTATGTGCAACTTCTGAAAATTCTGATGAAAAATGTTATACCTTTTTGTAAATGTGTAAATAGATTATTCACAATACAGTTTTGAATCTTGTGCAAGATTTTGAAACACACTATTTGCATCCTTTCAAAATCACCCAACAATAAATTTTTCAATATTTGGCAATAAATTGGAAAATAATTGACTTTTTCAAAATAATGTGAAAATTAAATGCTAAAGCCTGAAATAGAGAAAATATTTAAAATGAATCAGTTTGCCCCTTAAGTCAAGAAATATTCTTATTACGCTGACAATCAGTCTGCAGTGCAGCAAAGCGCTCAGTGTTCACATAAAAGTTGGTCCTCTTGCACAAAGCAAAGCACAGAATATCGTTTCTTTTTTTCCCGTTGCATTTCATCCTATCATCTCATGTATATATTGTATTTTCCCTCTCACTGTCACCGTCTTCCTCCTGTACTGGTTTACTCTTTAAGACAGAGGAAAGCAAGAGCTGGGAAAAAACTACAAAACTTTTTCCCTCTCCGACAACAAAATCAAACTTTATTGTTAGTAAAGTTGCTAGTTACTCTGTCCATGTAGCAAAGCAGAGAACAGGACACAAAGGACTGTAAGGCACAGTAAAACAAGGAATGTACAAATGAGAAAGGTTCGTTTTTTTTACTTTTCCTCATGCTACTACTTGCACGCAAAAGTTGCGTTCTTGATAATAAAATTGCGAGGAAATTGTAACGTATTACTTTATTCTTAGCCGATTGCAATTTTTACCACATTCAGCTCAATATTTCTGAAGCTAAGCTTTCAAGTATTTTTGAAATAGACTTGATTTGGAGTGTATTGAAACAGCTGAACAGCAATTGTAAATCCCAATCATCAGACAATGACGTTATCGCAATTTAGCCAAATTCAATACTAGAAAAATAGCAAACTAAAGTTCATATTTTGTGCTTCCTCAAACATTAAAGTATAAAGCACCTAGGTGTATACAAGTTTTTACAACTTAGCGGTTCCATCTATCTGCAAACTGCACCCAAATTCAAAAAAAGTTTCGTAACAAGGCCGAAAATTGGGAAATACTTTGGCAATCGTGTCTACATTCTTTTTTTAGGATATTGGAGCTTTGAATTGTTCTTGACAATATGTATGGGTACTGTAACTATACTATAGGGTGGTATATTCCATATAGTAGGAAATACTTTGCAAATCCTCGATTTCGATTTAAAATGTCTGATTGCTTCATACTTTTACCGACATAGTTGCTCAATATTTGGTGAGAGATGGTATAGCACCAAAATCAAAAACACCGAGGAAAAGCGTGGGAAAGTAAGAAAAAACTTAAAATGACGTCGAATTGCGTTGAAAGGGAAAGTGTTCAAAAAACATTGAAAATAAGATGAAGCAATGCAAGGCTATGTCCTGCAAGGGAAATCAATGTGCAATGTGAAATGATGTTCAGTGTAAATTTAATGTGGCGATGAAAGTCGCTCTCTGTATGCTTTTGTCAGGAGAAGTTGTACAATGGAGTTACCCAATCCCAGGATTTCTCTCTGTATTGTTAGTTTATCTCCTAGGCATTCTGCTGTGAGGTAATGGGATGATATACATACCTTCGGCTATGCTGTTATATTGATGCGAATTCTATGTCACATAAAACTTATCGTTGCTTAGATATTTGGGAAAGAAGGTGCAACGTATAGTGCTAAGAAGTACAGTACTATGAGCCATTCATCGCAAATTCAACACGATCAACAAAGCAAAGTGGCAAGGCAACAGAGATTTCGTAGATTAGGAAGCAAAACGAAGAAAGTCCAAAAACTCATAACCTTCAGGTTATGATCCTAAACACAGCTTACCACGTGTGTAAGTCCAAATTGAAATGTTACAAGGTTTTTTAATGCCGAATTAGTGACACGTTTTGCTTCTTATAAGTTGAAAGACATCACTGAGCTTTATAACTATGAGTTATTAGACACGCGTCACTTTGCCTCTTCAGTCACGCTATGTTGGGGTAGTAATGTAAGCAGCCGAGGTAGCGAAGGCGGTTTCGCCTGCCAGTGTGCAGTCGTTGTATCTGTGACTCCCTCGTCAACAACTCTTTCTCTTCCACTTTCACTCGCTGTGTGTGTGTGTGTGTGTGTGTCCGTCTGGAGTGTGGAATGACAAATATTTTCCACTTCAAATAAAAGAGACGGTAGAAAGAAACTTTGTTCATTTATTTGGTGACACTCCCCAAAATAATATTTCTAAGGAGAAAGGAGTGGGTTTGTGAGTGGAAAGAGGCGAGTTGTGGGGACGATCAAAAACTGAACTAAATGGAAAACTTTCAACTCAAAAAAAAATAAACTCTTGCTCGCTTTTCCCTTCGAATCCTATTCTTGTCTTAGGGCTCTTTCAACAGCAGGCTTTCCCAACTTGCAGTACCATATCCAAGGATACGGACAAAGTACCTACCTAACATTAGTACAATTACCATTTCATGCGTTCATGGATGGATTCTTGTGCAGTTCTATTTATAGCGAGTAAACACAACTTCTCTAACATTTCTTAGATTATGTTGCAGATCAGCCAAGGACCACTTTCCCGGTTTTTAATATTTTTGAATTGAAAATTAATTTGTCTATGCTGGAGAAATATTGAGTCAAGCCTGAATATTGCGCACACTAAAACAAAAATTATGAGGGTAAACTTTTGGTGGTGTAAATCGTCGTAAAACCCGGATATTTCTAAAAATTGTAAACCCTAAGATTGTTTTTGTTTAAATGTAAAGTAAAATGCAGGAAATCTAATAAAAGTGTCAAGTATAGTATTTTTTTCTGCCTCCAGCGAACAAATATTTTGGTCATAACCAAAGATGCGATCGTTTTTGAAACATTTAGATAGACTCTTTTGCACCATGTTATGCCATTACCTTTACGTAGTACCCGCACGTGCCTGGACTCCTTTTACCTTGCAATTTAAAAAGGATGAGTATAGAATTTGAATTTTAAGCATGAATGACTGACTGACTCATGATAGGCGAATTTGGTGGAATTTGCGGGTCGTACATAAGAATTGCCGCTTGCAGTTTCGTAAAACTTTGATCCCTCTTACAAACTTTGTAGGTTTGAAATCGTGTATGAAAAAAGTTTGCAAGACACATTTGTGGACGCTTCCTTTCTTTATACTCTGCTTGCTTTTTGGAATACTGAAGGAGAGAACTGTTGGTGGTTTGTGTGGGCTTGGTATTCCCTGATTCTCAATTCTCTTCATTCTCGACTGAATTGCATGGAACATTTGAATTCGAATTTGATGGTTGAATGAGCTTTACGTGACGATGCTCATTGATCTCATTGATATGATTGGCAAAAGGAAAGGAAAGGAAAGGAAGAGACAGCAGGAACATATATCCCTGTCCTTCTCATTTTATAACTTTCACCACTCACTACTACCCATGCTTAAATTTACTTTCTCTTATATTTTTACTAGTTTAAGTTTAATTTTACGTATGCCCACATTCATTTCCAAGATTTGACGAATTACAAATACCCGCATGTTTTCAAAAAAGGAAATACAGTAGCGCAGCGCTGTTGAAAGGAATTAATCTTGTATAGATATTGAACGAAGTATTTTAAACATTAGCAACACAAGCGTCATTTTCGGCACTATTTAAGGCAAAGAATAACATATTCCTTATGCATTTCAACAACGACAAATTCATTATTTAGCATGCTATAATTGAAAACGCGGATAACTATGCACGTAACATAATTACGTTGTAAGACCAATTCTGTAAGTAATGACAAATATTTACATTTGACGCTTGAATTGACATGGAACGTGACCAATTATGCATTTTTTGTCTGTCATGTTACTGACATAACGAACTCATAAGGAACGTTCAGGAATGTGAAAGCCACATCGTTTCAAACAAAACAATATCGCAAGCTAAATTAGTTTATTAAAATTGTCACATGTGTATTGAAGTAAATGAAGGAATAGTACGTGGCCATACGAGTTTAAATTTTCATTCTGTGATAATCACTGTGATCCTTTATTCTTTCCGTCGCTTAAAACCAAAAGCATGTGTTTTTTCTGTTGATTTTGAAGAGAATTCTGCACCCTGCATTTTTTAAAACCAAATTATTTGATCCCAACAGCTTTTTCAAAGCTTAGTAGTTCAAAACGCAGACACTACAAGTTTAAACACTGCAAATATAAAGTCGTATGGTGAGATGTACTAGCTTTTTCTATTTTAGTATTTGCAATACATACACTACATAAAACACGAAACAGATCCCACACGTGTCCACCGCTAAACTGATCGAATGAAAAAAAAATTCACGATTCTTCGACATGGCGGTGGCCATTCCCTTTCGTTTCGGTTTTCGGCATTGGTTTGCTTCTAAGCATACTTAACAGAGAAGAACCTGCCTCACAAAATAGGACAAGACAAGGAAAGCTCTAGCGATGGGTGTACGACTGGAGGATGCGAGAAAGGTCCGTATCTACTTCCTGAGTAGGATTC
>JAQFZC010004149.1:0-16814 GCA_034695205.1 Dicyrtoma fusca | reverse complement strand
CTCAAATAGAGCCCCACTCTCTAATACAGCCCCATGCTACGAAGGAAAAATTAAAATAGAGCCCCACTCTCTAATAGTGCCCCATGGGACTGTTTAACATAGGACAGCCCCATGGGGCTGTACTAGAAATGCATTATGTTATATGGCAAGCAATGCGGGAAGTTTTGAATATAGCCCCACTCTCAAATAGAGTCCCACTCTTTTATAGAGCCCCACTCAACGGCAACAATTTTTGGAAAGAGCCCCAGGGGCTCTATTTGCGAGGATACGGTAATTAAAATTAATTTATTGGTATTCGAAAATCGGTATCGGTGAAAATTTTATTGGCTCATTTACGTACTCTTGAGATTTTAATTTTTGGTTTTTGACATTTAGGCCCCAACAGTCTCCAGCTGTCCCATTCGTTGATAGTCACCCGCCTGGGGAAGGAGCACCTAATGACTGTGAAATCATCGCAATCGGTGGTCCAGACGAGTAATAATGACATAATAAATTATTGTTTAATGTATTCATTTCTGCCTGAGTAAGTAAGTAGGTACTCATCTAATTTTTTGCGTTAAAATCACATTAATTTGATATTTTTTTTTTCAGTGCTTACGTGAACATGGTTGAGAATGGTATCAAGGACATTGGACTCAAAGTGGATGTTATGATTCCGAAGCCAACTGTCAAAATCTCAGTATTTATCGAGAACCTGGCATTGAAAGGGACTATTTTTGCCGTTGTTGTTCGACCTGATAATGCTCAACATCGGAGTGTGTCTGTGCACGTTCTTCGAGGACCACCGAAACCTGAAGGCAAGTTATCCATTATTATTTATTACTTTGCTCATTTTAACTTTTGATTTTAGCTGTTTTCTGCTAATCGTTTAAGTGCACTTACAATTAGCTAAACAATAATTTATGCTTTTTTTGTATTTTTGTTTATATTATGTTTAGAGCACCGAAACATGCCCTTGCCTACTGCATTCTCCCTCATTGCAAAATCCTATTCGGACCTCAAGAAGAAAGAAGTGGGAATGGTACCAGATGCAATTAAAACCATTTTTAGGTACATTCTGGAGGATAAGCAGTTGACTGACAACGAGTACGCTGTAGTTATCGCATTTTTGCAGGAAAGACGGAAAAGACAGGCTTCCTTCGAAAGCAGAACTCCATATGATGGTGGTAAGTGGCACAAATAGGAATTCTGGAGCTGAATTAATTTAGTTAGAGAAGTTAAAAATCAAATATTTATTTAATCTGTATGTAATTGTTACTATTTCAGACAAAGGCTACTACTCTACAGAAGAATTGCAGCAAAGAATCCTAGCAATGATTGGAGGTGGTAGTAAGCCTTCGGGTCCGGACCCAGCAGAGCTCCTCTCTCGACCCATGGATCATAATCCCGTCAATCCACTTGTAAGCATTTCTGCCTTATCTGTAGTAAAATTAAAAAGGTCTAATTAATATTTAAATTGAAAAATTCTATTTATTTATTATTTTTACCTTTTCAGAGCAGAGGCGGCTTTGGGGGTCACGGAGGCTATTGAGATCAAGTTCCCCAAGTGGATAATGTACTACACCCGTAACACTTGTAGCTCCTATTACATTTTACTACATACTGTTAATTATTCTTCAAAATCAATTTAATTTTATTAGCAATTGTAAATAATCCAAATTAAGTAGGCATATATTATAGAGATTATAGTTGTGTATGAAATAATCTTTTATATATTAACAACAAATCTCTTATTTTTGAAATTTTTAACAATAATACTATATGCCGATTTCGTTTTGGTAATTAAGTAGCGTATACCTACCTACCTACATGGTATAATTTATACATTTTTTAAATTTTTATTCTCATTTATCACAAATATTACATTGTATGTCTGTATTTGTAGTTTATTCACAGACATGCATGTTGTCTTTAAAACTGAAAAAATAAATAAATAATTTTTGTTATCTAAGTTAGAAAGGTGTACAACATAATAGAAAATATTTTTAAAATAGATATAATTGAATTAATGAGTAATTAAGCAATAAACCATTATTTACTGAAGTATCCAATACCTTACTAGACTTTCTAATGTTTTGGATATGAGTTTGACCAATTCTTGTGGTGTAATAATTATTTTTTTTGTTGTAGTTTGATTCAGTGGAGGCGTTGAAAGCCTTTTTCTGACATCTACAGTGTTATGTTTTACTGTAAGAGTTTGCATGGTTCAAAATTAAATTGTAAATGCCTAATTTGTGAATAAATGTGAGACAGTGCGTTGTAATGGAGTGGGTGGTATACTGATATTTCAGGTAATTTACAGTACCAACTTACGGAGATGGAACATTTACTTCTTTTAGAGACTACCTATTGTAAGTACGTAATGCATGTTGATTCAGCAGTTGGTGTTTATTCACACATCCCTTGGAGTGCTACATAATAATATTATGCAGTTGCACTAATACTCAAGCATGTAATTCAAGATGTGGCGGAGCGTGAAAAACTATAAGCCTTAGAAAAGTCTTGTGCATGTGCCATGTGTATATCGCTGCCTCAGATGGAAAATGGCATTTATCAATAATTATTGTTTAAGTACAAAGTGAAGCGGATTCAAAGGTTAAGATGCAAAATGACCTATATCCATAAACGCAGAAAAGGACTCTTAATTTTCCTCATCTTTACAACGTAAAAGTACTAGAGCTACCTCACTCTGTTTTGAAATCGAAGTATTTTATGTTTCGAAAAAGTACCATTTAAAGTTTTGCATGTTTTAAAAAAGTGTAAATCGAAGTTTCGCATGTTTTAATCAAGTGAAAGTCCACGGTTTGAATGTTTAAAACAAGTGTAAATCGAGTTTTCGCACGTTTTGAAAAGTGTAAACCCAGGTTTTGCATTTTCGCAAGTTTAAAAATGTGCAAATCCTGGTTTTCCATGGTTTGAGAAAGTGTAAATCGAGGTTTCGCATTTTTTAATCAAGTGCAAATCAAAAGTTTGCATGTTTTAAAAAAGTGTAAATCGAGTTTTCACACGTTTTGGTTTTTTTTGATTTTTGATTTGATTTGAACTTTAATGTTATTTAGACCACGGCACGTTTTTAAAAGGGCAAATCCAGGTTGTGCACGTTTTGAAAAAGTGTAAATAGAAGTTTGGCAAGTTTTGAAAAACACAAATCAAGGTTATACATGGATTCAAAAAGTGCAAATCCAGGTGTGGACGTTTTGAAAAAGCGCAAATCAAGGTTTTGCATGGTTTCAAAAAGTTCAAATCCATGGTTTTCCATTGTTTGAGAAAGAGTAAATTGAGGTTAGCACGGTTTAAAAAAGGTTAAATCAAGGTTTTGCATGGTTTGAAAAAGTCGCATTTTGCACCTTAAGAAGCGATATGCACTCCATTATTAAGAGTAATTTGTGAATTATCTTTAATAAAATTATTATTAGGGAAACAACACAACTACAAAAAAAAAACAGCATGCAGACTAAATTAATTTAAGTCCTTTCAAAGTCAGAATATTATAATTGTATCAAATCTACTGCTTTTTGTGTTTCCCGAATTTCGTAATGAGATTGTATATTGTACTCATAATTTCATAAATTCATTAGAATGTAATTAGATATTATAAATTCTGAGATACGTAGGTAAATATGTACATACATAACATTATGGCATGGATGGGTTCAAATTGACAATTGTTCTGCTACTATGCATATATATTTATAAAAGTAAAGAAGTAAGACATTACTATTGAATACAGATGGTTGCTCCAAGTGGCTTCTAAATAAGGGCATCAACTACCTACCTACCTTTGAATGTCAACACAATTGCATTTCCTGAAACGCGTAATTTAGGGTGCAACAGAGCGGAACACATTGTAAACTTGGGACACAAAAAAGATGTATTGTAAATACGTGTAGGTAGTACATAGATATAAAAAGGTTCACTCGATGACAGAGAGCATTGGCTTGTGCATTGTACAGAGAAAAGAAACAATTAATGAATGAATAATTAACAGCTGATGAATGAATGTAAACCAAACACCCAACTGGGAACGATGTGATGGGAATGATCTCTAAACAAAACCGAAGCACTCTTTCCTGTAAAAAAAAAAATAAAGGAGTTTTCTGCCTTTAAAATCGTCTCTAACTTTACTTCCTCATTCAAGCACTCAAATCTGAATCGGAAGCACCTTCTTATAAAAGGTAGGAAATTATTTTTTTAAATTGATTAATTAATTTATCTAAAAATCAATTGGTTTAACTAACCTATTAGAAACCGCGGAACCAAGGAAAGAATGTTTTACAAAAGTGTTTAGTTCTATAAATCAACTTTTTTTAAAAACCATCAAAACCAGTAATTACCACTTTTCCTAAACGGTCAAATCTAGAAAATAATAATACTTTTTCAAAACGGTCAAAACTAGTAAATAACACTTTTTCAAAACAGTCAAAACTAGTAAATAACACTGCGAAACAGTCAAAACTAGTAAATAACAATTTTTCAAAACGGTCAAAACTAGTAAACAACACTTTTTCAAAACCGTCAAAACTAGTAAATAACACTTTGCAAAAACGATCAAAACTAGTAAATAACACTTTTTCAAAACAGTCAAAACTAGTAAATAACACTTTGCAAAAACGATCAAAACTAGTAAACAACACTTTTCTAAACAGTAGAAACCCATAAATAACACTTTCAAAAGGTTAAGAAACTAGAAATTACGCTTTTCAAAATGGTCAAAGCTATAAATTACGCTTTTCAAAATGGTCAAAGCTAGAAATCACCATTTTCAAAAAAGTTAAAACCTGGAAATTTCCCTTTTCAAAAACATTCAAAGGTACGTATATGACCGTTTCGAAAAGGTTAAGTCATTCAATTTTTTTGAAATGATTAATTTGTTTGTTTTTATTTATTACAGATAGAGATAATTATACATAATATAAGGATGGCCAACATTGTACATTATCCGATTTGTGACGGATGCAGTGCACCTTTATTTACTCGCCCATCACCGGCTGTACGAAGAGACGTTAAGCTCATTCCACAAATTACCGAAAAGAGTTTTGACACCGAGAAAATTAAGGAGGACGAATTGAAGCATTTTCTGTGTTGGATGGAGCAGACACCCGTGAGCTGTCATTTGTTGGACAAGACCGGATTCTCCTGTATAAACCTTAATCCAGAGGTTCGAATTCTTTTTTATAGAAAAACTAAACTAACAAATTAAACGACTTTTTGAAAAGGTGTAAGACATTGTAATTTTAACAAAATATTTGCAGGTTCCAATAGCTGGATGCCAGCACCTCTTCCACAATCCCTGTCTCCTTCTCCACATTCAAAGTGAGGTGGCAGCTGGGCTGAAGGCGGCAAAATCCAAATCCAAACTCCATGGGGCTCGGATTTTTATAAAATGTCCGGTGGAAGATTGCTTGGCCCACTTCACTCATCCGTCACAGGTCGTGTCCTTTGGCCGCTGGGGAAATATGACTGTGAAATCCGCCAAGATTATTACGGAGGAGGTCCGTCGGGAAAGGGAGACGTTGGAAGGGGAAAACGCTTTATTGCGTGAGTCCTGTCGACAACTGGCACTTGCTTTAAAGAGTAGTAAATTAAATTAATCAAAGTATTCTTTATTAAATTTCACTCTTTAAGAGGTATTTTAACTAGCTAAATGCCTCAATTTTAATAAAAATTATTTAGCAAACAAATTTGATAATGAATATAATATATAATTTTAAATTCAATTAATTCAAAATTAATTAATTAAATTCAAAGCCTTTGAACTATATTAACCTTGCTAACTCGTACCTGCACACTTTTTATTAACACACTACTAGCAAGATTAGATATTGCTAGAAGCTACTATATAATTATATGACGTTGTGGGGCTACTGGTCTGGAGTCAGAATAGTTTTAAGCGGTGGATGCTTTTGGGACGATTTTGCTAGTTTTCAAATAAACTAACCTATTTTCAAACGTCAACCTATTTGAATGCAATCAACATGCTGGCAACCTTAGACACGACAAATTCAATGAATATTAGAGTGGACACTTTTTCCATGAAACTAAACCCTCCAACTTTGATCCCATTGCAGGAGATACAGCGCAGTAATTTTGAAGCGTAAACAGTAAAGAGCTTCCGGATTGCGTTTAAAGTACACTTTCTTCCCCCATCGCACACCGTCCAGATATTCCAGTCGCGGTCCAAAGATTTCTTCAAATCGACTCGAGCGAAAGCAGAGTGCTTTATTGGTTTTATAAAACCCTTGAATCCTAGGCTGTACAGCAGCATTTCTCTCGAGATTTCCGCATTTTTCAGAAATAATTAATTTGAGCCGACTTATTTGCTCTGGAATCTTAAAGGCTTTCTCGTAACTCACACAGTATATCAAAACACAACAAATTCCAATAAAGGCATTAAAAATGGCTGCAAATGGCACTCGTTCCATAAATTCGATTGCAATAAAGAATCCGCAAATAGACGTCATGAGATAATATGTTTTAAGGGCAAAAACAGTTGTGGAACTGCACTGATTAAATATATTGATTTGAAGCGCCATCCGTTTGACAAACAATACTCTTTCCTCCAAGAAATTCTTCTTTTTATCATTTAAACTCTGCATAGTTTGTGCAGCCGAGTCCAATGTTGTACATGTGCTTTCGAGGAAATACAAATGAAAATAGAAAATAATATATACTTTAGTTCCACAATACATTACCACTAAACATTCAAAAGCCCCCAAAACTAAATAAACAGGTCTTGCCCTGTATCTTTGGGGTAGAATATTGAAAACGAGCTGCGGTCTTTCTGAATCACTCAGGACTGTTATACTTGCAAGAATGCATGCAAACACGATCATTACCGGTAGGAAGCGTAGCAACAACTGTTGTTTCGAAAATTTGAGTTTGTTCTTGTTTACATTTCTTGTCGCGTATTCAGGGTCTCTGTGTACTTCATTCCAGACGATACACCACTCGTTGGTAGACTGAAGTCCAAATATTTCTTGTGTGATAATATTGCCACACCCAACCATGTATAGCAATAGCACAGAAAAATGGTCAAAGTTAATATGAGTCGTAGGTGTTTGTAGGGTTGCAACCATTACACGCACAGTGTTTGCAAAATAAAGGAGAAGGAAACCGAAATATAACTTTTGCAAATGTATTTTCCACCTTGAGGACAGCATCTTCGCTCGGTTCGTTGTTGGATCAAAGTCAAATAATAAAATACCATGCAGCCTTTGATAGAATTCTAAATGCCATCATGTTTCCCATTGTTGTTTTGTCGTAATAAATGTAGTATGCACAAATTGCTTACATAAAAGAGCTATATACTTTTGAGTTTTATGATTTCGTAGAAACCCGGGAGTGGCCACAGCGTTGGCTTTCAATTTACACTCCGCACTGACTGCCAGCTACTAACCTTATAAAGGGCAAATGCTGGATTTAGAACGGACTGGAGCTAGGTAAGCTTACCTCACACATATTTTGTTATGCAAAGCCTCATTTAGAAATGACAGTGGCAATGGATTTGGAATAATAGATTCAATAATTTAGCATCTTCGTTTTGGCTAAATTAAGTGACTGGTTGGCCGATTCTAAATTACCAAACTTCAAGATTTTGCCTTAATCAAAAGTCAATCATTTTATTTCCAAAGGAATTTTTCTATTGCTATGTACTTATTATTACGCTTGCAAGATAGGTTTCATAAGCTGTGGAGTTCTGTCTTCTGTGTTATTACTTCGTACTTCCTATAGTTACAATCAATACAATCGGGACAACAACTACATTATTAACTCATTCTTCGCTGATTGCAATGGCCATATATATCTTGACGTCTTCGAAATGGTGTTGGAAAGCTACGTAATATAAAAGTGTAATAACTTTATGTCACCCTTTGCATACCTGATTTTGGGGTTTACAAATCCGCTGTTTCACACAAACGCAATCCTGGTTTGCTTAAAAAGGGAAACACTCCATATAAATAATGTTTTATTCATATTCGACATCTTATTGTTTGGAATTTGGAATGCCTATACAAATACCTTAAGTGTTCTAAAATAACAAGACTCGTCTCCAACATTTACAGTGATAAATATCTTCAGAGTATTAAAGACAGTTCAGATTTATGTTTAATTCAACCATCGACACTATTACATATACTGATATGCTGTGATTAAGCATGCAAATTGTAACTAAACGTATCAACTTATTTGAATGCAATCAACATGCTGGCAACATTAGACACGACAAATTCAATAAAAATCAGAGTTGAAATCTTCTTCATGAAGCCAAACCCTCCAACTTTAATTCCGTTGCATGAGATACAGCGCAGTAATTTTGAAACATACAGGGTTTCCGGGTTTCGTTTAAAGAACACTTTCCTCCCCCATCGCACACTTGTCACATATTCCAGCCGCGGTCCAAAGATTTCTTCGAATGGACTCGGGCGAAAACAGAGTACTTTATTGGTTTTACAAAAGTCTCGTATCCGTGATTGTGCACTTGTATTTTTCTCCATAATTGCACATTTGCCGGAAATGAGTTGTTTTAGCAGACTAATTTGCACTGGAATCATAAAGGCTTTCTCATAGCTCACACAATAAACCAAAACAGCAGCAATTCCAATAAAGCCGTTAAAAACTGCTGCAAATGGCACATGGCCAAAGAATTGGATAGCAATAAATAATCCGCAAATAGATATTGTGAGAAAAAACATTGTAAAGGCAAAAATTATTGCGGAACTGCAGTGATTAAATACATTGATGTGAAGCGTCTCCTGTTTGACAAATAATATCTTTTCTTCCATCCATTTCTGCCTGACTGTATCACTCATACTCTGTATTGTTTGGGAAGTTGAGTCCAATGTTGTACATATGCTTTCGAGGAAAAACAAATGAAAATAGCAAACAGTATATATTTTTGCTCCACAACACATTATAAATAGGCCATCCAACGCGCCCAAAGCTAAGTAAGCATATCCCGTTTTGTGCTTTTGAGGTAGAATTTGAAAAGTTAGTTGCGGCCTCTCAGGATCAATTAATATTATTATACCTGTAAGGGTGCATGTAAGCATAACAAGTACGGGGAGGAACTGTAATAACAGTTGCTGCATTGAACACTTTAATTGTTTCCATTTTTTATTTCTTTTGGAACGCTCACGGTCTATACCTATATGAAGTTTATTCCAGACTATACACCACTCATTACTTGACCAACGTCCAAACATTTCTACTAATATAATGTTGGCGCATGTACACATATATAAAAATAGGACCGAAAAATCATCAAAGTTAATACCAATTGTGGGTGTTCGCAGTGTTTCAACCATTACGCGCACACTATTAGCAAAATAAAGAAGAACAAAGCCGAAATACAACTTTTGCAAACAGATTTTCCACTTTAAGGACAGCTTCTTTGCTCGGTTTGTTGTTGGGTCAAAGTCGAATAATAAAAGACCAGCATTTGAGAGAATTCTAAATGCCATCATGTTTCCCATTCTTGGTTTTGCCTTTTAATGTGAAATGCACAAATTGCAGAACAGACTGGAGCCAATAAGCTTAACTACGGCCTTAGTTTGTTATTCAGAGCCTCAGATCAAATTGACGATGGCGAACGCTGTTCAATAATAAATTCAGGAATTTAGCTTTTTAACTATTATATTCGTTTTGAACAAAGCAAGTGACTAGGTGGCTGATTTCAGATTAACAAACTAAATGTTTTTGCATTAATCAAACATCAGTCATTTTGTTTACGAAATATTTATTCCAATTTCTTATTATTCGTTATAACTTATAAATAACAGAATGGGTTGCCCAAACCATAAGGTTCTGTACAAATACCCTAAAAGGAAATCCGAAATCCAGACACAAACTGACTGAATAATTATTTATTATTTGCTCATTAATCCAGGCCTTGCTGTCTACACGTCGGAGAAATTGTTCCACGGCGGAGTCGGAACTCTATTGCCACGTAGCCTCCTGTCAACGATTTATCTTTGAAAATAATATAGTTATAAAATAGCTAATGTTGTCAGTGGTCTACAGTTTGACTAAAGCAATTGACTGGGGGCCGGGGGCTGATTTCAGTTTAACAAACTTAAGCTATATAGGATATTGCCTTAATTCAACGTCAATTATTTTATTTTTCAAGTATTTAGAATTATAATATATTCTACTTTCTACGCTTATAGAATATGTTTCGCAACCTGTTAAATACTACACAGTCCTTAGTATTGTGCCATACTAAAATAAAATCAATATAAATCCGGGGTAAAACTTTCTTAATAGTTCTTTCTTTGCTAAATTTTTCCGTCATAGCTTTCATTATACGTCCATGAGATTGTTTTACTGTACTGTTGGGAAAATACTGTCACGTAATGCACTATAAACCAGTTGTGTAATAGCTGTTAGCCATTTTTGTTCCTGATATTGCGGTCCGTGGATCAATAATGGTCTTAAATATACAAGACTTGTATAAATAATAACTAATACCGTAATTGACCGAATTATCGCCGGGGCTCAAATAATCGCTGGAGCTCGAATATTCGCCGGTGTCTAGACATGCTATATGTTATATAATCGTCGGATTTGAGGCTCAAAGTTTAGATAATCGCCGCGGCGATTATTCGGTCAATTACGGTACCTGTGTCACAAGTAATCCTATTTGGTTTAAAAAGCAATTTCAAGAAACATTGATAGGTTGAAAATCAAAGCATGAATATTTTTGTAGCTTTAAACTTAAATACATGTAGGTACTGGTTCTCTCTATATTACGTCGTTATTTAGTTTTGAAATGAGAGCGGGCAAATGTTTTGGAATAAAATAAATACCGTAACTTAGCTTATAAGTATTATCTATGATATAGGCCATATACATAGGCGTCAGTCATTTTATATGAAACACGTATTCCTTCTCATTTGACTTATTATTACGTTTACCGGGTGTGTTGCCTATACTGTGAGAAACTTCTACACTCCACTGCGTGCCATCCTAAAACGAAAACCCAAATCCAGTGTCAGAGTGACAGTAAAACAATAATTTATTCTTTGATGATTATTCTAGTCCTTGCTGTCTGCACGTCTACGAAATAATTGTTCCTCTGTGATGTCGGAAGGCTATGGTCACATAGCTTCCTCTGTGAACCGTTTGATTTTGAAAATATAACTACGAAATAGCTGCTGTTCTAGACGTATACAGTTTGAATCAAGCAATTGACTGGGTCGCTAATTTCAGTTTAACAAACTTAACCCTTTTGCCTTAATTAAACGTCAATCATTTTATTTCCTCAATAATTGGGATTATTATTTATTTTACGCTTACAGAATATGTTTTGCAACCTGTTAGGTACTACACAGTATATAGTTTGTATTGGGCCTTCTTAAGTGCAATCAATAAATCCAGGGGCAAACGTTTCTTATAATTTGAATTTCTTATATTTTTAAACAACGATTAGTCCATTATCGCTACTTTATAGAAGATATAAAAATGTTAATATCTTCATTCAAGTCAATAATTTAATAAAGGTATAACAATAGTGAGTTACTAGGCCCCGTGGCGGTTGCGTATGCCAGGTTTCAAAATTCTAGGTGTCACGGGTTATAGTTTTCAAAAAATGAAATATATTGGAATTATCGTTCTTTGGCACAAAATATCTTCAATACTGTTTCAAAAATGAGCGGATAGATGCAAATACGCATAAAAACCATTATGATCGTATGAGGCAAAATGATTGGTTTTTTGACATTGATCTGAGGTTATCTGACCCGACCATGTCAAAAAAACGTTTTTGCTGAAAACATTTAGAATAAACAAGGATCATGAAAAAGTGCATTTTTGTCGAGTGCTTAATTGACACTTTAAATAAAGATCACTCAACTCATACATACTATATACACTATACATTACCCATTCCATACTGCATTCCAATACTAGTAATTTTTAAGTTCAGATATTAGTCTTATACATTAAAACAAATGTAATAATGTCTACACAGATAAGTTCCCACCGATCTTCAAGTAATAGAACTTTACATTCCGATAGATTCAACTATTGTTAATTATTTTAGACTCTATTTGTGCAAACGAAAAGATCACATTATCTACAGAATGTGTTCTAAATCTTTCACAACTCAAAAAATTGTAATAAAACCAAGGTTATATAAAACGAAATGCACTATCTAGCAATGCCGCAATTACAGACCTAATTTGGGAAAATCGCTTTTGGGTCATTTGAGTCCCAAATACGTTTTCAAGAAGTTTAAAATTCAAGAACATCCGTTTTTAATGATTTTTGGAGACTTTACGTAATAAAAACCGCCGTTTGTGATCTAAATGACATTAAAAAAAAGGCTGGAACAAAGTACATTGTAACAATTAAACTTGGGATCACAACAGTACCAACAATATTCCCAATAAAAATCATAGTTGCCAAGGTCACTCCAATCAAGTAAATGTAAAACGTCCCTCGAAGCAAACTGTCGTCAAAATTAACAGGGCGCAGTTCAGGTTTACCGGCTAGATGCTCCTTGTACCTTTTTTCTTCTGGTTCATTTTTAAAACGTAATCGTATAGTTTTAACAATATTTGCTTTAAGCATAGTGTCTACCAGCTTAACGATCCAATAATCGTAAAATCCTGTGCTCAACAGCAATTGAAAAACCCTACGTGGAGCGTCCATGTTAGTCATAGGAAAATAATATGCTTCCTGTTGCGCAAAGAATACTTCATTGGAGACAAAGTAATTTCTACGAAAATATTTTGGCACGAATTTTAAAATAGATTTAAGTACAGCGTTAGTCACAGGCGCTGCAACATGATCCTGAGCATACACTGTTCGAAAGGACTGAGCGTCCTCCATATTGTAGCCAGTAAAGCTTTTAACAAACTTGTGATGTCGATGCAACATAGCCTTTTGCGATCCAGACTTTTCCATAGCATCTACGTATCTGTTCATAGCTGGTAGTAATGCATCTTGTGCTTTGAAACTGAAGTTTTCCGCTACCATTTCGTTGAATGTTTTTGGAATGCCAGACGAAAGTGGGGCAACCTTTAAGCTCTGCAAAAACGTAAAATATGAACTAGTGACGAAGCCAGCTATAAGAATCCAAGCTGTGTAAGGCCACCGGATTTGTTTGAAGCAAATCGAGTTCAGTTGGATTACTTGACCAGCAAACGGACAAACAGTGAGTGCTGCTCCGAGTGTCCATTGAATTCTCCAGGGACTCAACGACAAAATAAGGATTACGAATACCAGTGTTGCTCCCAGCATTGCCCACACTGCCGTTTGAAATGGTGTCAAAAAACTGTAGAAGCAGTTTGATTCTTCAAAATTGGAACGACTACTGGAAAGAACTTGAACGCAGGAGAATGCAACAAATACTGTGAAGCGTACTAGTGACGCATTGAATATTCCTGCTCTGAAATATGTTTTCATGGGAAAGCAGGATTGCTGGTTAAATTTGTTGCTGCCTTGAACAATCGTAAAATTTAATTTTTCAGACAAAATAAAAAGATACTTTAACGCTGCAATTACAGTCCTCTTGGTCATTCGCGCTTGTAGTAGATTTAGGGGTTTGACTTGCTCTAGTAGTTGTGCTGAAATCCTGTAATAGCCGGCTGCATCATTTACTTGCACCTCGTGTCCGAAAAAATTTCGTCTTTCCTTTTGTAAGGTTTCTAAAATTTTGTCGTAGGACTTCCAGCCTTCCAACTTTACACGGGGGGACCGACTGCAGACAAACGTACCTTCCTCACACAGTGACCGCACTTGCACAACGTTTCCAGAATTGATTTCAAAGAGAAAGAAGTTTAGTGGGAAAATACATAAATGCTCCTTTATGTATGGAAATATTTCGGCTCCTTGTCTGCTGGGCAGAACAGAGACCACTAGTATAAATATATCTCTTTCATGGTCAACTTGATCTGAAAATGTTTGGGGTGAAAATGGATGATTTAAGTAGACGACTCGGTTTGCATTAGAAACGATTGAGATTTGTATAAAGCAGGCGTCTTGGACTTTTGTTGTTTGATCTTTTCTGGAGATTTTGCTGATATTAGTGAAAAGTTGCAGAGTGGACTGAAATATGAAACCGAGGTCAGAGCTAATTTCATCTTGTACAGCTGTTACAAATGTGCTATCGTCAGCACTACTTGTCATTACAACAAAAATACAGTTTTGAAAAGGAAACAAGAAATCCAAAAAACGAGTGGAAGGTATTCGACGATGGAGTTGAGTCGGTTTTGGGACTCCTGTACTTGGCAAAACGAGGGAAAAGCAAAGTACTACGACCAGGTTAAGCAGAAGTTTAGCCATGTTTAAAGTAGCATAGGAATGCCTTAATAACGTCGGTACGGTTTGAAAGTATTATTATGAAATGAATATGGGCTGCTCAATTCCTTCATAGTAAAGGCAAAGCGTACACAACTAAAACGTAGACTAGTTCGCTTTGCCAACTGTTTTTCCTTTAAACTATAATAAATGGCAGATCGTGAGTTCATAATAGCAATGTTGCTGCAATCGAATTATTTGGGAAACCAACCCGGAAATAAATGCAATGCTACGTGTTAGGTAGGTAGCACATCGATGCCACGGGGACGAATCCCATTGGCCTGTTATTGAGTGTCAAGGTGGAGCTGCATTCATCTCTTTAATAAAATATAGTATTGCTTTTCTTCAAATCAGACGAACACACCCTTTTAACATTACTGAACTGTTTTACATTTTTATATATAAGATGTTTGCTTAGTAAAGTGATACTTGGAACTCCACGTAGACCCAGGACAAATTCTTTCGAAATAGTCAACAAAATTAATTATCTTTATAGCAGCTTTGATTTTATTGATTTATCAAGTAAGGATCATAAAAAGTTACTGATAAAACTAAATTGAACACATTTTGGTCTTTCTGTATTTAAGTCGGAAAAATCGTGTTTGGTTGCTTCGTTGCCTGGAAACAATAAGTTATCGATTTAAGTAATTTTATATGTAGCTGTTAGCTGTTGAAATGGAAATCTGTTTAATACACAATATAATTTAATTCATTACTCCTGGGTAGTACTGGAAATGTTCCGCCGAATCTGCAGTCAAATTAAAACTACTCATGGACAAAAATTTATTATTTATATCATCAGGTGTTAACATGGACGCTGGATTTCCATTTTGTTCAAACATGAGTTTTGTATCCGCCGTAAGATGACATTGTGCTACTGACGTGGCTACAGACTCACGTGAGCTCAAAGCAAGATGCACATATTTTTTTAAAAAGCACATTGAAACATTCTTTGTCAAAACTTTCAATTTATTGCTTCAACTGTGCAAGATGCCGTGCTAAACTCCCGGAACTGCTAAAAGTTCAATCTGAAAAACATGAACCTCGTTGAACACAATGGAAGCAAATACTATTTTTTGTGTCGACAAACGTGTAAAGCTCTCAATTTAAAATCTGAGAGATATTTTGGTAAATCTCACAATATTACATAGTAGATTTTAATAAATTGGACCCAGTACGCTCCTAAGACGTACTAATAACTGTGTAATAACTATTTGTTTTGTTGCAGTTGTAATCAATGAAGGCATGGAAAGCCTTTTTTGACATTTGCAATGCTTTTAGTGTTTTATTGTAAAAGTTTGCATGGTTCAAAATTACATTGTAAATACCTAATTTGTGAATAAATGTGAGACAGTGCGTTTTAATGGAGTGCGGGGTAAATTTAACTGATATTTCAGGTAATTACCAGTACCAACTTACTGAGATGGAACATTACACGTTTTATATATCTAAGCCTTAGAAAAGTCCTGTGCATTTGATTTGTATATCGCTGCTTGAGATGCAAAATGGCATTTATCCATTATTGCTTAAGTACAAAGTGATGCTGAGGCAAAGGTTAAGATGTAAAATGACCCACAGCCCACAGCCATAACCATAAGAGCAGAAAAAGACTCGTAATTGTTTTATTTTTACAACACCAATTTACGAGAGCAAATTATGCTTTGAAATCAACGTATTGCATGTTTCGAAAAGGTACCAATCAAAGTTTATGTGTTAAAAGAATGGCGATCCCAGGTTTTGCATGTTCAAAAAAGTGCAAACAGAGGTGTCGCATGTTTTAAAAACACGGCAAATCGAGGATTTGCATGTTTTAATGTTAAATAATTCAAAAAATCGTAAATCAAGGTTTGACACGGTTGGAAGAAGTACAAATCACGTTTCTGCATGGTTTAAAAAAGTGTAAATCGGGACTGGCACGTTTTGGAAAGGTGCAAATCAAGGTATTCTAAGGTTTGAAACAGCGCAAAATTTGTTTTGACACAGTGGTAGTTGTTAATCAATATGTAAAGAAAACTGGTTAATTGTGCGCCATTTTTGAGGTTTTGTCATTTTGCTTCTTAACATATTTTTGTGGGCGTCACTTTAATTTAAGGGTTACACTGGATACGCGTCATTTTGCACCTTAAACAACGACATGCACTCTATTTTCAGGAGTAATTGAGTGATTTGTGTATTGTATTTACTCATTACGGAAATAACGCAACTGCATGCTGACTAAACTAATCGTAAATAAATTCAAAGTCAACATTTTAAATTGTGTCTGCTGCTTTGTTTTTCCCGAATTTAAAAATGAGATTATATATTTTAACAATGCTTTTTGATTGTAATTATGATTCTGAGATACCTATGTAATTATGGCAGGGATATTCTCAAAATTGATCCGGTGCTATCCACCTAAAATTGGAGAAAAGTAATACTTTGCTATTGATTAGAGATGAAGCAGGCGTGCTTGGGTGAGCGGTTAGGACTGCAGACTGGAATGGAAATTTCCAGCCTCAGACCTGGCTTCAATC
>JAQFZC010004148.1:0-16814 GCA_034695205.1 Dicyrtoma fusca | reverse complement strand
GTTTACGTATAACCTACATAACCTACATCTTAGCAAAATTCTGTAACGTATACTGAGTCCGTTGGGCTATCCTCGATATAGGACAGTGTCATCTTTATTTTGTATAATAAAGTTTGTCTTTCTCTCTAGAATACCATGCTTGGAATTGCATAGTTATAGGAATATTTAAGTAACACTAAGCAATTTAACTAAACCATGCCTGTCAGAATTTGAACGTATAATTACTGTAAACTTGTATAAAACTAAATGTATGGAAGCGAAAAAACAGATAGCCCTCAGTAGTTAAATTTTTCAAAAAATAAAGAGCTAGGGCTATTTCAAATTTTTTTTTCTCGAAAAAATAAACACGAGGTGTGCAGCAAGTCCTTGATATTACATGAACAGGTATATCACAAGGCTCTTTTCATGCAACCTTTAAGACAGCCCCGCTCATTGCAACGGCTATAGCAAAACTTCCAAAATCGACTTATTACTTTGTTACAAATCGCTGCTCAAGATGCAAAATGGCGCGTATTCATCACCGCTTAAGAGCAAAGTGAAACATATCCATTAAAGCATAAGCATGCTCATAATTTCACCATTTTTACAACACATAAGTACAAGAGCTATTAATGTTTTGAAATCGAAGCGAAGTTATACACGTTTTAAAACGTGTAAATCGAGGCTTCGTATGTTCTTAAAAAAGTGCAAAACAAGGTTTTGCATATTTTAATAAAGCACAAACCCAGGTTTTACATGTCTTTAAAAAGTGTAAATCGAGGATTCACATAGTTTGAAAAAGCGCAAATCAAGGTTTTGTATGGTTTTAAAAATTGTAAATAGAGGTTTTGTTGATTTGAAAAATTGCAAATCAAAGCTTTGGATGTTTTAAAAAGTGGGAAAATTAGCTTTTACACAATGCTCATTGGGTGATTAAGTCAATATGTAAAATAAACTGGTTAATTGTGTGCCGTTTTTGAGGTTTTATGGATACGCGCCATTTCGCCTTTTAGTTTAGTTTAGTTGAGTCACTTTGTTTTTAAGGTATACTGGATTTTTTATGGATTCATTTTGCATTTAAAGAAGCGATATACGATACTGTAATGTAAGATGGGGCAAAACGGTAGATATCGAGCAAAACCGTAAGTATAGGGCGAAACCGAGGATAAGGGGCAAATCCGTAGATGGAGTGAAACCATTTATGAAGGAAACCCGTCGCAATTTGACAAAGGAACAAAAACGTACTTTTTAATGGATTTCTTAAACTGAACTTTAACGTTTTGACAATTTTTAATTCGTATTGACAAAAAGTAAAAATAATTTAGAGCCAATTGACGAAAAGTTTAAGTATAGTTATTTATTGTTTACGGATTTCCACTGTGCACTTGCTATTAGTGTTTAAAATAATAATGTTCTCCAGTTCATATGTGCAGTTTTAATTGGAAACGCGTTGTAATGTTAATGTAATGAGGATGTAATTTTTTAATCCTGTTATGAGGGGATTTTGCTTGATCTTGCTTACATTGCGAGTGAAGTAATATAGCCCATTCCTTGCGCAAAAATGTCCTCAATTTTTAACGTGATATTAATTTCAACCACAAGAAAAGAATTCCAAAGACTAGAGATTAGACTTTAAAATATTTGACACACGACTGACGAACGAAATAATTTTAAACACTAATATTAATTTGTAAAGTGGGAGCCTTCAAATAATACATATAATTAAAATATTTGCTATAATTGACTCCTAATGATTTTTACGTTTTGCCAATATGTTTTAGAAATATTTTAAACGATAAATTTCGGTTTAAGAAACCCATTAAAAAAGCACATTGTTTCTCTTTTGTCACATTGTGATGGATTTCCTTTTAAATGGTTTCACTCCATCTACGAATTTGCCTCATATTACGGTTTTGCCCCATCTTACATTATAGATGGACTTCGGACATTTTACATAAAAGAAAGGAATCACTTTCAGAAATACTTTTCAGAAAAATCGTAAGCAGTAGCTAGGCTCATGATATCACATTTTGCAATTGCATTGCCGGAATTGGTACTTGCATGCCCCTTTCTTAATTGTAGTAAAGTTTCACTTATAATAAACAGCAGTACTTACCACGACCAGAAAGGATATGTAAATCAGACGCCTGGTCCCCATCCTTGAGGAGGGTAGGTAGAAATGAACTCCTTGCAAATGATTCCAATCAAATTATGACTTTTAAGTTGGTGTATCTGACTTAATTCAAAATAAAATCCATTTAGTTTTTATCCCTCACTCTAGTGATCAATTTACACAATTTTTAAAAGTAAGTCATTTTATATTTTCTTTAAAAATATATAATGGACGTAAATCTACTTATTAATGGTTGAAAAAAGTAATAAAGCATCCCTAGTAAATATAATTTTAAGCAAATTTAATGTGTTTTACCCTCAAAAATGTTATTTTTTAAAAATCCAAGTCATAAAAACCTGTTTCTAGAACAAGCTAGAAAAACTGTCTAGTTGGGTGCCACGTCCGAATGGGAAACAAGATGGAAATAATGCACTGTATGTAACATAGTATGAGAGCTGGGCTTGTCCTTTCAATAAAAAATCAAACAGTAATAAATAAAAATAAAACATTGTAAAATTAATTCCTAATAAATTCTTTTTGTGTATATTTTTCCATCGTCATCCATTCTTAAGCATGGACCAGCCGAACCTGTGAATCTCGGATTGGCCATATTTCCTGTGTTAAAATCTTGAAACAGTGTAATGGAAAAACTTTTACTATTGTGGCTAGTAGCTACTATAGTCGCCTATTTACGGTATGCAGTAGTCAAAGTAATTCCTTTTGAAATTCTTGATTTTATTTAATTCAGATGTTCTAAACAGCCTGCTTATGTGCTGATGAATTTCCTTTGCCAAGCTATTTTATCATATTTTGATATTGTTAAACAGGAAATAGATGCCTTGCATTACGTGTAATTTTACTTTACGTTATCATAGGTCATAGTAATAAGGGCCGTCGACCCATCTTTCGAAACTGATGACGACTGTTCAGCTAGTAAGGAATCACATTCTACTCTTTTGAGCTCTTTAATACAATTGCGTACCTCTTGATATTATTTTGCCCCCTTCCTGTTGCCATCCGCTTGGCTGCCGGCTGTCCATATCGTCACACATACTGTAGGTGAGAAGCATTTTGACGCAAGTCCAAAAATTATGTTTTTGTCTCTGTTTATATAAAATGCAAGGCTGGCTAAAAGTTTTGCTAGTCTAGTCTAGTGTAGTCAATTATTTTTTAAGCCTCCGCTAGTCTAGTCTAGTGTAGTCAATTATTTTTTAAGCCTCCGCTAGTCTAGTCTAGTGTAGTCACACTGTTTTCAGGATCTAAATACCTAGTCTAGTCTAGACTAGCCAACACAAAATCCATCCTAGTCAAGTCGACCTAGTCTAGTCAATGAGTTGCCTATCCCTTAACATTGGGAAAATCGCGGCTAGTCTAGTCTAGTCATTTTGCTCCAAGAGTCTTGCTAGTCTAGTCTAGTCTATTCATCATTTTTTAACTCATGGCTAGTCTAGTCTCGTCTAGTCAAACTGGCCAAAAAAGCTGAAAAGTCTAGTCAAGTCACTACTCCGCTAGTCTAGTCCGACTAGACTCGGCCAGCAAATAATAAAACCAGTATTTACACTTTTTAAAATCAGTCAAATCATGATTCGCATTATTTTTAAAAGTGCGTAAATGTGGTACTTGTATTTTTGGTTACGCTGGACTTGGGTCGGAATGCTTGTTAACCGACGATATCTGCGTTACTTACTAGTCACATTTGGAATGAATTGAATTGCATCAAAGAATGATAATAATTGTAAGTTAAAAGGCATAGTAATTACATTTAAATTCCAAAGTAATTTATATGGATGAATGATGAAAGCTAAGCACCTAGCTACTTATGTATAATCTTGAGACTTCAGGTTTACGACCATGTTTGACACTTTACATTAGTTCTTTGTGCTATCTTGATTTGTACTGATTGGGACTGTTGCTGATAAACTATAATGCCTCAATTTTAGTAAACAGGAAACCGTCAGCAATTCTATCTCGAGGCGATAGTGTATATATAGGGATGTACTATATATCTACCTCTTAACTACTAACTATATTATAAAGCAGAACAGATACATAGGTATGTTTGATAAGTAGAGTGAGAATGAGAAATGACCGACTTTTATCAACAGTGCTAAATATATGTATGCTTCATTGCATTAAATTGCTTTATTTATTTAAAAAATATACAAATTCAATTGTAGGTTTCCATCCAGTACATATATATAAAATTCTACATAGTTTTTTTTCCTTTCATATAGTATAAGATCACCGAGAGATAAGACAAGAAGAGTTGAGTATTATGTATATATATTATTTGCTAACTAAAATTAGTATTGCTTTGATCACAATGGTTAAATTTAGTTGACATATAAGGTAAGTTACAATGTTAGGAATGACCTGGTCTCTATTTAGTAAGCAGCATGACCGTAGCCTCCATAGCCGAGTCCAGCACCGTGACCGTAGCCTCCATAGCCGAGTCCGGCACCGTGACCGTGAGCAATGATGGGACCGGTGCTTTGGACGTAGGCAGCAGCGACGGGCTTAGCAATGGCAGCGACTCCGTATCCGTGACCGGCATAACCGTGACCACCATAGCCAACAGCTCCGTAGCCAGCACCGGCGTATCCGAGACCGTGACCACCATAACCGTGACCGTAAGCGGCAACTGGAGCCACAGCAGCGACTGGAGCAACGACCTTCTTCACGGCATGAACTCCTGGGGCAGAGTTGACAACTTGAGCCTACAATGCAATGGACAAGAAAATCGGTAAAAAAACAATTCTTTGAAGCCTGTTGCCAGGTGACGAGGAGGTACAATATTTATGCTTAGAATTCAGTCATACTTGGAATCCGTGGACGGGGTCAGCGACGTAGTTGACAGTTCTCAAGACACCGTCGGGTTGGACGAGGGAGTAGCTTCCCTTGACGACACCACCGTCTCTGGACTCGCTGGCAGACTTGACATCTCCGGTCACGGCATCCTTAACTCCGTAGCTGTAGCTGTACTTGGGGTGAGCCTGTGCAATTAAGTAAAAAAAAATAATGAAAAACCGTAGTTGGAAATGAAGCAATGCCAGCAACAACTAACTATTAAGTTACATAGGAATTTAATTGCTGCAACAATTAAATTCCTAATCAGTAAAGGCCATGACTCACCAACAACAAATTATGAAATACTACATGACAGTGACACTCGTAATTTAACATTACAATCTGCCATTTACAACAATTACTTGTTTACAAGTGAAACATGTGCGTTGAACGTAGTAAAACCAAAGCCATAAACCTTCGTCTTGCGTGTGTAATAATAAGCAAGCAGTCAAGTCCTTGTTCACGGTTTCGTGGTTTGGATCTGCTTGGCTTAGCAATAATGGTTTGGTTTTGGTTTCTTGGTTTCAGTTTCATTTGGGGTTGGCTTCGTTTTTTTCGCCACGCATTAAGATGTCAATTGTAATTAAGACAATACGATCGTAATACGCACACGAGCACACGGCACGGTCGGTCAACAATAGAATTGAAAGCAAAATGTTGAATGTTAAAAAAATCAAACCAAAAAAGCACTTACATAGTAGTCGACGGCTCCGTGAGGAACTCCGGCGAGGGAGGAAGCGATGCAGATCACTCCAACCAACAAAGATAAGGTCTACAGGAATTAAAAGAATTAAAAATAAAAGTTAAAAATAAACTTTACAACTTAATTATTTCCTAAGAATTGCGTAATACAGTCAACAGTTGACAGTTGCTGGGCAATGAAGACGTAAATTGCTGTTAAACTAACAACTATTTTTTTACTAGACGATTGCACGATTAACCTGTGACCTACTAAGCCCTGCAATTTTTTAAGTGCAGTTGGCAGTTACCTAGTTTAGTTTAGTAAAATTGATACGATTAATAAGCTTTTATAATAAAATTATTAAACTTAAACAGTTTTTGCAAACTAATGAATTCTTCTAAATTGAATCGACAATTTTTACAAAAGATAAACAGTTTTTTTAAAAACCACAGAGCAATTTTCTAAACAGCTTCTAAAATTTGAACTGATTCAGCAGTGCTTCCCGCCTTTTAAAACTCCGCTAGTGTGGCACTCTATGGCTGTGCGAATTTTTCTATTGCACTACTAATTAATTATAAATAATAATTATTGTAATTATTATTAATACTTTGACCTATTAAAAATGTACTAGATATTTTATTGAAATACTATCTAAAATTTTGAAAAATCGAAAAATTAAAACAAAAAGTTGCTAACTATTGTATGCTTCTCTGTCTTTACCTGTCCGATCATGTTGAAAGTTTAGTTTTTTTGAAAACTCAAAAACTGGAGAGAGAATTGAATATTTTTAAGATTCTACGATGAGAGATGTGAATGGGAGACTGTGACTATTGTTGCCGATTCCTCAGACTTTTATACCCCAGTATGAAATCTCTTTGAGCCCCACAAGAGCCCTGTAGGAGGCTCCTCAGAAACACACACACACACACACATCCATGCCAATCCCTATTCTTGAATCTCAAGACCCAAAAAGCCCCAAAATATTGACCAACAATCAACACCAATCACCACAGTGCACCACGGTCAAATTGAAATTTTTGTCGTAGTACTTACACACACACACACACACTTTTTCATTCACATTCTTCCACATTCATTGTTGCTATGTAATTCTTACCTATATTCTGTACACCAGTGTACCCACACACACATTATTATTACTATTACGTTGCATTCCCTATTATCCCTATATTATTGTTATTATTTTTATTATTATTAGCTCTACCTATTAGTAGTAGTACATAGGGCTCTGGCATTGCTTGCATCGGCTTTTGCTTTTACTAATGAAAGGCTTTTCTGGTACCTTTATTACGTAGATACGCTGCTACATAGTTATAGTTCCTGTCAACTGTAAAATAAAAGGGGAAAAAATCGCTTTACAATTTCCAACAGCGACACTTGCTGTATGTTAAGTCATACAAAGCTATAGCTATGCTGTCTATAGGCATCCGCAGTGTAAAAAGTAAAAATGAGCGCGTTGATTGTTGATTACCTACACTTGTCGACGATTGCTTTTTCCTTTGCTTCTGCAACAATGTAACAACCATTGCTGCGGCTAGTATCTGGTTGAACAAGCCAGAAGCCAGCCAAAGCCAAGCGAAACCAAGTAAGTCAAAGGGACAGTAGATTGTAGATACAGGCTGAAACTGATAACATAATAATATCTGTAATGCCTATAGCCTATAGCGGTATATAGCTATACATTTATGTAATATATTTCTAAGGTATTTTTCATTCGTATTCTTAAATATAGTGTAAAAAATGACAAGCTGCGCTAAATATCACAATAATTGAGTTCAGAATCAGATTCAGCCAGCAATATGCAATGCAGTGTGTTCAGAGCTAAGCTAATCGACCCACTCAAAAAGCTTAATTTTCTTCTATTAAGTCCTGACGTGACATCCCCGTCGCCGACTGTTACACATTCCTAAATTCTTAAAGACTAATTAGTACGGATTTTATGGGTCTACAGTCAACAGTCTACAATGCTATATGCTACGAGATTCTGATCTTATATATTTTCCTTTATTGTGTATTGTTATTGTTGGTATCGACTATATAGGTATGCCATGTCCATGTTCTTTGTACAGTTTGCAGTTTCAAAGTCTTCGGCTTGAGTGAAAAGGAATTAATCACACACAAAACTTATAAAAGGTTAAATTGTTAAATTGTAAATTGCAAATTAATTCACAATTTTTTTCTTCCCTCCCTTTTGTCCTTTGTATTGAATCAACTCATAACAATTAGCTGTACAGATAATGCATACATAAGTATTTTGATTACGATTTCAATTATTATTATTACGAGTAAGTACACTGCAATTTGTGTGTAGTATCTGCATGTAGACTATTATTATTACATCACACATCACTTTGCACCAATAATTCAGCCATTAGTGGCAATCACAAGAATAATGTGTTCAAGTTTGTTTCCATTTTCAATTGTCTTTTGTATGGAGAAATGGAGATAGAGAAAAATATGGGGTGAATGGTGTACATAGAGAATAAAAGAAATTAATTTTCGCATTTTTTACAATAATTATTATGCACAGTAAAAATGGGAATGGGATTCGATTTGACTCCGTGGCTGGCACCTCCAGCTGACAGCAAAGCTGCGATACTGATGATCATTATCTAATTATTATATGTGCAAATTTTGTGCAATAATTATAGTAGCTATGTTGTATATGTATGTTTGTAGGGTTGACATTTAGTTTACATAGTTATCAGTGCTATTAGTTATTAATCCTTTGAAACACACTCATTTTTTTTTGTTTGCTTAGTCTACAGAATTATGAGTTAGAGGCTGCTGCTGTTGGTTGATGTTGATTGACACTATGCAAATATTTAGGTTATTGCGTCACCGTTATGCCGAGAGACCGGCTTTCATGTTGTGTTTTTTTTATTTGGAGTGTGTGAGTGTGTGTTGCGGTTTAGTATCAGAATCTGTAAAAGCGGCAGTATGTACATTTTTTTAAATTGCAGATAATGCTATTGGTTTTGTTTAAAGTTTAAACGTACCTAGGTAGGTAGGTGTCTGTTGTCAGTAGTTTGTAGTGATATTTGCGTAATAAATTGTACTAATACAGTTTTTTTTTATCTTGGAATTGCGATTGGAATTGAACGTCGAATTGAAATTCGAATTCAAATTTGATTTCGATTTTAGATTTCAAGTGAGGACAGCCATGGCAATGCATGGAGATTAGGCTCCCTATCAATGAGAAAAGCATCTCTTGTCAAATAAATTCGATCCTTTATTACAACACGCTCCATTGCATGTGTCATCATATATTTTTGGTGGGCCATCTTCTTCTTGTTCTTCTTCGTTTTTGTATTATAGCCCCCTTCGTGCTTCCAACAATTCCAAATCCAGCTCCAGCTCCAGCAGCAGTCAAAAAACAAAACAAAATAAAAACAATTCAACAAAATCTAAATTTGATCCGGGAAGCCACACGACACGGAGGCCGATAAGCAAGTCAAAGCACCCCAGCATAGCTATAGCAGCATCATGCCAGTATTTTTTATCATTATCACAAGATAAAGCTATGTAAATCCAAAGGCAAGAGAGCTGAGCTTATACTTTGTTTACTGAATGTAGTTTTACGCGTAATACAGGCCTATCTTGAGGTTTTTTTGTCTTTTTTTTACTAGTGTTATTCTCAAGCTCAAGGTACTTGGGACCACTTGAGACACGGAGATAGATTTATGTCTAAATTGAAAACAAAGCTCAGGTAGATGCATTGAGCTGTTTATGTTTATGATTATGTTAGACACGATTGCGATTAGGATTACGACGAGCATGTATTGCTATACAGAGATACAGTGGTAGTATGAAGGGGTAGAAAAAATCAGTGGCATCGTGTAACCCAGGCTTGCCTATTGCTTTGACTTACTTAGTCTTATGGTTTCACTCTCAAAGTCATAATCGTGTAATGTGTATAGCACACTCCCAACACGGCATAAGCAACCAAAGCAGATGCTGATGTTGGGAGATGAAATGTATATATCCATGCGGGGCCTGTCAGCTATGACGTCATAGAATTGGTTTTTTCGAAACATGTGCTTCCGTTTCTTTGTCAAATTTTTTCAAATAGAACCGTGAGCGCCATTTCTAATTTTTAAATGGCCCATGGAGCATGGAGCATTCGGCACACGAACCAATGGGAGCGGCCAAAAAAAATTTGGGAACGCCTCCTCACGGTTCTATTTGAAAACATTTGACAATAGTTGCATTCTCAACACAGGACTTCTACGAACATTAGAGGGCAATATCCAATCCTTGATGCCTTAGCAATATTTGGCAAGTACATTCCACCGTGTGCCACCTGTACAATTATTATGTTTCCCAATGTAAGGCATTACAATGCACTTTTTTAAACCCGCGCTTTATTTACTCAATTTTAGGCAAAATACTTTACACTAAGAAATTATAATCGAAAATTCCAATATAATTACAATACAATATTATTATCAGTTGTTTATATTTGTAAATTACTTAAATTACACTATTACACTTGAAACAATTAGTAATAAATTTTTACAGTTACAGAATCACAATTTCCAGATTATTTATCAGATCTATACAAAAATACCTAGATTGTAGGCTACTTAAATTTTAGTGTTTCAAAATTGTTGTATTTTATAGGTACAGTGGGAATTTGATTTACCGGCTTCTAAGCGGACCGAAGTTTTTGGCCAGTTAAAAAGTTGGACGTTCTCTGTATACTCGGCAATAGTCGTTACCTGTATACCGGTCGTTGGCAAGGGTACATGTAATCTTTACCGTTAAGCTGAGCACGAACAACCAAGATATATTTGCAGTTTCATTAAAATTTCGAAACCAGTTAAGCAAATATTTATTAGGATCAGCTTACGGAAAACATATTAAAACCATATGTTGATATGTTATTTACACAATTCTTTAATATTAAACTGTCCCAAGGTTTTCAGTTTCTGCTTCAACAAAAACTTCTTTAAGTATATAATTGAGTTTATGGATTTAAGTTGTCGTTTTGCTAAAAACGAACCCACAGCCTTAAACGTTTCTAACCTTGAAGTGGCTTCCTTAGAAAATATAGCTTCCTTATTAATGCCAGGGTTATCTTCACCTTCCTTATTGTCATCCAATTCTTGCTCTGCGTTTTGAATTCCTTGAATTTCTAGGATTATGTCAATTACGGTTGCAAGGTCATGAGTTAAAACCTACAATATACACAGAGACATTATACAGCAATCGTATTGATTAATAACTTAGGGTTCATGATATTTAAATGCGGACATAACAATGTTAGTGTTTACGTTATTACCAACTGAATAAAAGTTTTCAATACTCAAATCTCCCAATTCTAGTCGGTCAACAACGTCAGTGCTATTCAATGAATTATCAAGTGCTTCAGGATCCTTTTCGATATCGTTGTCGTCAATATTTTGTTCTATGTGTTTGGAATGGTAAAACCAATTTTGAATCGTTTTAGGCATAACGTTCCTCCAAGCTGTACCAATATTCAGAATGGCTTCCAAGACATCCACTTGGCAAGAGTAATTTGTGTCCATTCGATACAATATCTTGGGCGTCATTATACGACGATAATTCTTGTTTGTTTCATTAATTGTGCCTAGATCGCACGGCTACAGCACAGCGGTCGCATTAGGGGGCATCAAAACCAACATGATATTTGACAGATTTGCTGTTATTTTATGAGATGTGCAATTCTCGACCAGCATTAGGATTTTCTGACGTGCGAAACAAAATTTAAGGTCAACTTTACGAAGCCAAGTCGCAACAATCTAAAAGTGGTATTATGGTTAGACTAGATTAAGTATTACATTATTATTACTGACTATTGCCATTTATAATCCTTAACTTAAAAATAAATGAAGCAAAAGAAATTTAATCTACCCCCTGAGTCATCTATGATATAGTTTTACAATGGTAATCCACCGGAAGAGATGTTTTCTTAATATTGTGAAACCATCAAGGAGTCTTAAACTTGCCAATGACAACCGGTTTCAGTTTTTCGGCTCCAGTTGCATTAGTTCCAAGTTGTACAGTAATACGCTCTTTGAACAGTTTGACACCATTACAAAGTTGACTATTGCCATTAAATGTTTTATTGGGTAAGAGTTTATAGAACAGCCCGGTTTCGTTTGCTTAAAAATAGTATGAGACTCGTATTCTTCGTTGAAAGTAGGCCAAATATCACATATTCACGTCTCAACAACTTCCATATTAACTGCTGCTACCTCACAGGAAATAATAGCTTTTATCCGGTGTCGTTTTTCCCACTTTGCTAGCTAGTCAACGCTTCCACTAAGTCCAGGCACCATTAGTTCTTCAGCAACGTGTTTATCTTGCTCGAACAATAAAGGTCCATTGATAGGAACTTTTCTGCTTTGCAGAATATTGAATCATTTTATCAACGCTTGCACAATTTTTGGAAATGCACATGGCTTCACTGTTTTGACATTTAGTAACCGGCTAGAGAAATTTGACAACATTTTACTTTGTTTTTTCCAAATGTCTTGTACAGGTGAGGTGGGCATATTTGTGTCATTTGCAACATGTGCTTGAGTTTGCCCAATTTAGTTTTATTTATAACTAAAACTATATCTTTTAAACTGAGAATATTGCGCTTTGTCGATCGGTTTGATATAATGTAACAATTACAGGTTGATAACAAATAACTACTAGGGCAATTATCACAACTTAGTCACAAGATAAATACAACTATTCATGGAAAATGCAAATCGTTACTATGATTTTATAAAAAGTTGAGAGAACTGACTAGAACAATACAACTTTGTAGTAACGAAGCGTTGTACTTGTCGGCTTGGGAACGTTCAGCATATTAGCAAAGACGAACCATGACTCGGTGCCGAAGTTTCAGCACTTAGCTGGACCGGTTTAGAAGACGTTAACTGCATGTGTTAGTGCGCAAGCGGACGATTTTTATTGGCCGGTTTAAAAACTTCACCGGTATATCAAATGTCGGTATACCGACCTAGCTTCCTGTACTAAAGGATAGGGATTTTTCCGGGGATTTTGATAGTGACCGGTAGATCGAATTTACTGGTGTATCAAGACCTGGTAAACCAAGTTTCCATTGTATTTTTCTTTTTTAAACAATAACGAGTTTCTTAATTCGAAGGTTAATATATGATTCAATATTTATTTCACCTTTAGTTATTTAGTCTGTGAAAATTTACAATAATTCAAAGCATAATTAAGTTGAGTTCATATTGGGCAACAGGCAACAAAGAATTTTAACAAACGCCGCACTATTTGGATGTCTGAACCACATATTTGGCCTTGACCTGATGTTTTTCAGAAAGTTCTATAAAATTTCTCTTGACCAGGTTTGAAAAATCAATTATGTACATAACCGGGCTGTGGGATATTTCGTACGTATTACTTATCAACAGCAGTGCCTTCCTTCCTATTAAATTTAGTATCCCAATTTACGCTTTGCATTTTTGAAATTGTCGTTGCTACGCTACATACCTTTTCAAAAAGCTGAGATCATCCCTTTTGAAATATGTCATTTGAACTTTTGCCTGTTTTTAATGCATCTTTCCCGCCCAAATTGGCGTGACATAATATTTGCAACGCTCCTATTTCCTATAGATGTAAACCTAATCGAATATAATTATAGACACACACACCTAAGCTAGATGCATACTGCAGTATGAATAATTTTCATCTTGGTCTTTAATCCTATTTCTGTGTTTCTTTCTCCCACTATTTTAAATTACAGTCGTTCGTACAGTTTGGATTTTTATTCGATGATTTCTTAATTCCTCTGATTTCTCAGTCACGCAGTGGCGCCCATAAAGCAATGCATACCAGCATGCACCGGCACAGAGGCAGGCATGTCTACTTCCAAATGCTGATGACTGATAGGACTGATACTGGTATTTATGCATTATACATCTATTCATTTTTTGACTATATAGGCCTATACACAATCTAATACTATATCTAATTGTAGCAATGTTTAAACTATAATGAGACTGAATGGGTCTTGCAATGCATGAGATGGTAAAAAAGTAGATAGGAACTTTTGGAGGTTGAGACGTGCGAGGGTATTAAATTAAATTGTTTATGATTTTATTGTAATTTACTGAGCACACATGCAACAACCAAGCAACCAGTCAAATGCCTATGTGCATAATTACATACCTATACACGTATTAAAATAATAACTATATTTGTGCCTATAGAGTACATTTGTGGGTTTAATTATAATTGTAATATTTGTATTATTTTGTATTCGACCATTATAGTTAACTGCTGATGCATTACACATAGATAGGTAGATATACAATTACATCTGGGTGTGTAAATAGAAAAACATATAAAGAAATTACACCTACCTATAATAATTATTATTATTAAACAATTAATGAAGGTATCGAACTATTGAACTTACTATCGCATCATTGATAATTACGATGCGCGTATGTAAGGTTTCATTGATTGCCACTGAAAAAGCAAAGAATTATTACATAATGATACATTTAGGTACCTAAACCTAGGTACATAGTTATTATTATTGTGTAAATTTTATTTTTGGGTAGACCTTGTACGAAAAGTCTAAATCATTTGATGCCAAATTATGAAAAGAATGATACAAAAAGAAGCTGAAAAATCTATGCCCTTACACGAGAAGAAAAGAAATAGGGTATTTATTCATTATAGATTGTAGATCATTATAGACTATACTAGGATGATGAGAACCGTTTAATGTGTCGGTGACTACAAGATAAAGCCGCTATGAACTACGCTCCTTTGCTTGACTAATGGCTTTAACATTCATGTATGCACTAAGTATGTATGCGTCGTCGCTTAAGACGCAAAATGAGGAATGTGTGGGCGCCCAGTTCCTCATAAATGGGAATTATAACGCAAAGGAATAGATGTATATATGTATGTACATTGTAGCTTGGATTTATAAAGTAAATTAGGAAATTTTGTACCTTTTCAAAAACGCGTAAATAAGACATTATGCCCCTTTTCAAAAACATGTAAATAGAGCATTTTGCACCTCTTGGAAAACATGTAAATAGAACATTTTGCACACTTTCAAAAACATGTAAGTAAGACATTGTGTCCTTTTTCAAAAATATATAAATAAGACATTTTTCGCTTTTTCAAAAACACTGAACATAATTTTAGTCTATATGACGTCCCTTTTAAGTAGGTACTTCTTAATAATAAAAACAAATCTAACGCTCTTGTGACGCTAATACTATGAATAAGTAATTTTGCTTCTTCAACCTTGATGTAAGTCCTTAACTAACTATCACAATGTATGTACAGCCTATATGTATGTACAACATATGAATACGTAGCCATATATTTCCTGCAAAAATAAAAAATAAAATGAGAATTGAAAATACATGGAAAGTGGAAGATTTATGGTCCTCCACAGGACCAGTGACCAGCGACCAACGACCAGCTCCGCCTTATCCTGTTCTCCAGCGGTGTCCATGGCAATGCAATGGCAGGGCACAGAGCGTCCAGAAGTTCCTGATTCTAGAGACGTCCACAGTTCAGAGGTTCATAAAACTTTTCAACTTTACTTTACTTTACCATCCATCCAGCAGTTGACCATCCCAACTACCAATTCCCAATTTCCAATTTCCATCTCCAAGTCCAGTAATCTCCAGCAGTGCGTGGCGCTTGCATTATATTATACAAGAAGACACAAGGCAAGACACAACGGAACAACAACTGTTACTCTTTTACGGTACGATTACTAATACTTGCATACAGACCATTAACTATTTCAAATCCAGTGCATCCATGCATCACCAGTATGCACATTCGTACAAATAAATACCAAAGTCAAAGACGTATACACCCACCCACCTATGACTTATAGGCATGTTTGCTATAGGCGTATATGCCTATATACATTATAGCTATATAAGACTATAGAGAACATAATAGATCATTCAATTGTCAGTTGACAATCGAACGAAATACAATTATTTCCACAAAAATGTATGGAAAGAGAGCCTGTGCTGTGTAGTGCATCTGTAGAGCACAGCAGCGGAACAGAACAGAACAGAAGACAGACGATGGAGAACAATTGACAAACATTTAACCTTAAACTAGGTACATGCTGTAAAAACAGTTAAAACTAGTATAGATTGTAAACATACATACATATGTACATATAGCTCAATATTATAGCTAAGCTGTTTACTGAAGACGGAACTGACTGACACTGATAGTGCAATTTTAACGTACAATTAAAGTTTTCAACGGCTGACCGTTGACTATTAGAAATGTGAACCTTAATTTAAATTAAGTTGTGCAATAGTCTAAAAATATTGGTGGCCGTACCGGTAATTATAATTACATGTATTTTATACGGTGAGGCTACCTTACCTGGAATAATTGGCTATTCACAATCGCTACTGTAGCTGCAAAATGTTTCTTACAATTAGCCTATCCATCGTTTATCGTGCCAACTTAATTTGACTTTAAAATGACCAAAGTTGAAAGTCCACTCATATCTTACACGAAAATGGGTCAAGTCTATTCACATTATATATACATATACAGGTATTACTATGAAGCTTACTTAACTTCCTAAAAAACAGTAAAACTGATATTTATACGTTTTTGAAACAGTAAAACTGCTACTAGTACTTTTTCAAAAACATTAAAACTGGTATTTATACGTTTTTCAAACAGTAAAACTGCTCCCGGCACTTTTTCAAAAGCATTAAAAGTGATATTGACACTTTTTCAGAGTAAATAGTAAAACTGGAACTGATACTTTTTCAAAGTAGTACAATTGGTATTGACACTTTTTCAAAGTACATACTAGAGCTGATATTAATACTTTTTGAAAGTATTAAAACTGGTATTAACCATTTTTTTAAACAGTAAAAGTGATATTTACACCTTTTCAAAATAATGAAACCGTCAAAATGGATGGCCTTTATCTACTATGGATGTAAGCTGAAGCTTGACTTATGACATTTTGCAGTTACAATAGCAATTTATATTTACATAAGCTGTAAAGGAAGGAGTGAGCAGATCACGATAACTGACCAAATCAGTCGGCCTGCCAGAAATTGGCAGAGGCCAGATGTGACAAAGGGAGTAAAGGAAGCAGGGAAGAGTCCAAGCGGGGCGACAGAATGGGAAGTCGACCTGTGTTTGTGTTTGTTATTATTT